>OY970822.1:90765999-91060999 GCA_963853835.1 Calendula officinalis | reverse complement strand
CTACTGCTACTGCTGCTACTGCTGTTGCTACTGCTTCTGCTACTGCTACTAGTCAGACTACTGTTACTACTGCTCCTACTGCTACTACTGCTACAACTGCACCTACTCCTACTACTGCTACTGCTACTGCTACTGCTACTGCTACTGCTGCTCCTACTACTGCTACTGCTACTGCTACTGAACTGCTGCTACGGCAGCTACTGCTGCTTCTATAACTGCTACTACTGCTACTGCTTCTACTGCTTCTACTGCTACTACTGCTACTACTGCTGCTGCTCCTACTCCTGCTGGTACTGCTACTAATCCTACTATTCCTACTACTGCTACTACTGCTACTGCCACTACTACTACTGCTACTGCTACTACTACTACTACTGCTACAGTTGCTGCTATTGTTGCTGCTACTGCTACTGCTTTTGCTACTACTGCTGCTGCTACTGCTACTACTGCCGCTGCTCCTACTCCTGCTGCCACTGCTACTACTGCTCCTATTGCTACTACTGCTCCTACTCCAACTACTGCTGCTGCTACTACTACTACTAGTACTACTACTGTTGCTGCTACTACTGCTACTCCTACTGCTACTGCTACTGAAACTGCTATTGCTGCTGCTGCGGCAACTGCTACTACTCCTGCTACTGCTACTGCTGCTGCTACTTCTTCTACGGCTATTGTAACTGCTACTGCTACAACTACTGCTACTACTACTACTACTGCTACTGCTACTGATATTGCTGCTCCTGCTGCTGCTGCTGTTGCTGCTACTGCTACTGCTTCTGCTACTGCTCCTGCTACTGCTACTGTTACTGCTACAACTACTGCTACTTCTACTGCTGTTGCTGCTGCTAATGTTGCTTCTACGGCTACTGTAACTGCTACTTCTATTGCTACTGCTGGTGCTGCTACTGCTGTTGTTGCTGCTACTGCTGCTGCTAGTGCTACTGCTACAACTCCTGCTACTGCTACGGCTACTGCTACTGCTGCTACAACTGCTACTGCTCCTAGTACTGCTCCTGCTACTGCTCCTGCTACTGCTCCTAATACTGCCCCTGCTGCTGCTGCTACTGCTGCTGTTGCTGCTGCTACGGCTGCTGTTACTGCTGCTACGGCTGCTGCTGCTGATGCTGCTACTGCTACTTCTACTGCTCCTGCTACTGCTACTGAAACTGTTACTGCTGCTGCTGCTTCTGCTGCTTCTACGGGTACTGTAACTGCTACTGCTACTGCTGCCACTGCTACTGCTAGTCCAGTTGCTGCTACTGCTGCTGCTACTACTGCTGCTGCTACTGTTACTACTGCTAGTACTGCTCCTACTCCTACTGCTACTACTGCTACTACTGCTCCTACTCCTACTCCTGCTACTACTGCTACTACTGCTGCTACTACTACTACTACTACTACTGCTACTACTACTACTACTACTACTGCTACTACTACTACTACTGCTACTACTACTACTACTGCTACTACTACTACTAGTACTGCTGCTACTACTACGTACTACTACTCCTACTGCTGCTACTGCTACTACTGCTGCTGCTACTACTGCTGCTGCTACTACTGCTGCTACGCCTAGTACTGCTGCTACTACTACTGCTACTGCTACTACTACTGTTACTGCTACTGCTACTGCAACTGCTACTGTTGCTACTACTACTATTGCTACTGCTATTTCTACGTCTACTGCTACTGCTATGGATGCTGCTACTGCTACTACTGCTGTTGCTACTACTACTACTACTACTACTGCTGCTGCTGCTACTACTACTACTACTACTACTCGTACTACTGCTACTACTACTACTGCTACTACTACTACTACTACTACTGCTACTACTACTACTAGTACTGCTGCTACTACTATGTACTACTACTCCTACTGCTGCTACTACTACTACTGCTGCTGCTACTACTGCTGCTGCTACTACTGCTGCTATGACAAGTGCTGCTGCTACTACTACTGCTACTGCTACTGCTACTACTACTGTTACTGCTACTGCTACTGCTACTGCTACTGCTGCTACTACTACTATTGCTACTGCTACTTCTGCTGCTACTGCTATTGCTACTGCTGCTACTGCTGCTACCCCTACTCCTGCTACTGCTACTGCTACTGCTACTGTTGCAGCTGCTGCTGCTACTGCTACTGCAACTGCAACTGCAACTACCGCTCCTACTCCTACTACTGCTACTTCTACCACTACTGTTATTGCAGCTACTGCTGCTACTACTACTACTGCTACAGCTGCTGCTACTGCAACTACTGCTGCTGCTCCTACTCCTGCTGCTACTGCTACTGCTGCTGCTACTGCTAATACTGCTGCTGCTCCTACACCTGTTGCTACGGCTACTACTCAGACTACAGCTACTCCTACTACTACTGCTGCTGCTACTGCTATTGCTGCTGCTGCTGCTACTGCTGTTGCTACTGCTTCTGCTACGCTACTGCTGCCGCTACTGCTACTACTCAGACTACTGTTACTACTGCTCCTACTGCTACTACTACTGCTGCTACTGCTGCTGCTGCTTCTATTACTGCTACTGTTGCTGCTGCTGCTACTACTGCTACTGCTGCTATTGCTGCTACTGCTACTGCTAGTGCTACTGCTCCTGCTAGTGCTACTGCTCCTGCTACTGCTCCTGCTGCTGCTGCTACTGCTTCTACGGCTACTGTAACTGCTACTGCTACTGTTACTACCACTGCTGCTCTTACTGATGTTGTTGCTGCTACTCCTACTACTGCTACTGCTACTACTACTATTGCTGCTGCTACTGCTACTACTACTGCTGCTGCTCCTACTCCTGCTGCTACTGCTACTCCTCAGACTACAGCTACTACTACTGTTACTGCTACTGCTACTGCTGCTGCTATTACTCCTGTTGGTACCACTAATATCCTATTACTGCTACTACTGCTTCCATTGCTACTACTGCTAATGCTACTCCTACTGCTATTGCTACTGCTACTGCTACTGCTTCTACTGCTGCTATCCTGCTGCTACTGTTACTACTACTGCTCCTGCTGCTACTACTGCTACTGCTACTGCTACTGTTATTGCTACTGCTACTACTACTGCTCCTGCTACTGCTGCTGTTGCTGTTTCTACGGCTACTGTAACTACTACTGCTACTGCTGTTGTTGCTGCTACTGCTGCTGCTACTGCTCCAGCTACTGCTGCTGCTGCTACTACTTCTGCTGCTACTGCTACTACTGCTGCTGCTCCTACTCCGGCTACTATTCAGACTACTGCTACTACTACTCCTACTGCTACTACTGCTACTACTGCTCCTGCTGCTACTACTGCTACTACTGCTACTAGAGATCCTACTGCTACTACTGCTACTGCTGCTACTGCTGCTGCTGCTACTGATACTGCTGCTACTGCTACTGCTCCTACTCTTGCTGCTACTGTTACTACTGCTGCTGCTACTGCTCCTACTCCTGCTGCTACTACTACTACCGCTACTGCTACTGCTACTGCTGCTATGTGGCTGCTGCTACTGCTGTTGTTGCTACTGCTGCTGCTGCTACTGCTGTTGCTACTACTGCTGCTACTGCTACTTCTGCTGCTACTGCTACTGCTGCTGCTCCTACTCCTGCTGCAACTGCTACTGCTGTTACTGCTGTTGCTACTGCTTCTGCTACTGCTGCTGCTACTGCTACTAGTCAGACTACTGTTACTACTGCTACTACTGCTACTACTGGACCTACTCCTACTACTGTTACTACTACTGCTACTGCTGCTCCTACTACGGCTACTGCTACTGCTACTACTGCTACTACTGCTCCTACTCTTACTGCTACTAGTGCTACTACTGCTGCTACTTCTACTACTGCTACTACTGCTACTGCTGCTACTACTGCAACTACTACTGCTACTGTTACTGCTACTACTGCTACTGCTACTACTGCTACTGCTACTGCTCTTACTCCTGCTACTGCTACCGCTACTGCTACTGCTGCTGCTCCTGCTCCTACTACTGCTACTGCTACTCCTACTACTGCTCATACTGCTGCTCCTACTCCAGCTGCTACTGCTACTGCCATTGCTACTTCTACGGCTACTGTAACTGCTATTCCTCCTATCACTGCTACTGCTACTGCTACTGTTACTGCTACTGTTTCTGCTGCTGTTGCTACTGCTGCTGCTGCTGCTACTGCTGCTGCTAGTGCTACTGCTACTGCAACTGCTACTGCGGCTGGTAATGCTACTGCTCCTTCTCCTGCTCCTGCTACTGCTGCTGCTGCAACTGCTACTGCTCCTACTGCTACTGCTACCGCTACTGTTATTGCTCCTACTGCTGCTAGTACTGCTATTGTTACTGCTGCTGCTACTCCTTCTGCTACTGCTACTACTCAGACTACTGCTCCTACTGCTACTACTGCTACTGCTACTACTGTTACTGTTGCTGCTACTGCTACTGCTGCTGCTAATGCTACTACTGCTGCTGCTCCTACTCCTGCTGCTACTGCTATTACTGCTGCTGCTGTTGCTACTGCTTCTGCTACTGCTCCTGCTACTGCTACTACTCAGACTACTGTTACTGCTGCTCCTACTCCTACTACTGCACCTACTCCTACTACTGCTACTGCTACTGCTGCTGCTGCTACTGCTGCTCCTACTACTGCTACTGTTGCTACTGCTGCTGCTTCTATTACTGCTACTGCTGTTACTGCTGCTGTTGCTGCTGCTACTGCTACTGCTCCTGCTCCTGCTACTGCTACTGCTGCTGCTGCTACTGCTTCTACGGCTACTGTAACTGCTACTGCTACTGCTACTACTACTACTACTGTTGTTGCTACTGCAACTACTGCTGCTGCTGCTACTCCTGCTGCTACTGCTACTAGTCAGACTACTGCTCCTAATGCAACTACTGCTACTACTGCTGCTACTACTGCTACTGCTGCTGCTACTGCTACTGCTGCTGCTACTGCTGCTGATGCTACTACTACTGCTGCTACTACTACTACTGCTGCTCCTACTCCTGCTGCTACTGCTACTACTCAGACTACAACTGCTGCTACTGCTACTGCTGCACTACTGCTACTGCTGCTACTGCTGTTGCTACTGCTTCTGCTACTGCTGCTGCTACTGCTACTAGTCAGACTACTGTTACTACTGCTCCTACTGCTACTACTGCTACTACTGCACCTACTCCTACTACTGCTACTGCTACTGCTACTGCTACTGCTGCTCCAACTACTACTACTGCTACTGAACTGCTGCTACGGCAGCTACTACTGCTTCTATTACTGCTACTGCTGCTACTGCTTCTACTGCTTCTACTGCTACTACTGCTACTACTGCTGCTGCTCCTACTCCTGCTGGTACTGCTACTAATCCTACTATTGCTACTACTGCTACTACTGCTACTGCTACTACTACTACTACTACTGCTGCTACTGCTACTACTACTACTGCTACAAGCTGCTATTGTTGCTGATACTGTTACTGCTACTGCTTTTGCTACTACTGCTGCTGCTACTGCTACTACTGCTGCTGCTCCTACTCCTGCTGCCACTGCTACTACTGCTCCTATTGCTACTACTGCTCCTACTCCAACTACTGCTGCTACTACTACTACTAGTACTACTACTGTTGCTGCTACTACTGCTACTCCTACTGCTACTGCTATTGCTGCTGCTGCTGCAACTGCTACTACTCCTGCTACTGCTACTGCTGCTGCTGCTACTTCTTCTACGGCTATTGTAACTGCTACTGCTACAACTACTGCTACTACTACTGCTACTGCTACTGCTACTGATATTGCTGCTCCATCTGCTGTTGATGCTGCTGCTGTTGCTGCTACTGCTACCGCTTCTGCTACTGCTCCTGCTACTGCTACTGTTACTGCTACAACTACTGCTACTTCTACTGCTGTTGCTGCTGCTAATGTTGCTTCTACGGCTACTGTAACTGCTACTTCCACTGCTACTGCTGGTGCTGCTACTACTATTGTTGCTGCTACTGCCGCTGCTAGTGCTACTGCTACAGCTCCTGCTACTGCTACTACTACTACTACTGCTACAGCTGCTCCTACTGCTTCTACTGCTGCTCCTACTCCTACTGCTACTGTTATTGCTACTGCTGCTGCTACAACTACTACTACTGCTGCTCCTACTCCTGCTACTACGGCTACTACTCAGACTACAGCTACTGCTACTGCTGCTGCTACTGCTATTGGTGCTGCTGCTGCTACTGCTGTTGCTACTGCTTCTGCTACTGCTACTGCTGCTGCTACTGCTACTACTCAGACTACTGTTACTACTGCTCCAACTGCTACTACTACTGCTGCTACTGCTGATGCTACTTCTATGACTGCTACTGCTACTACTACTACTGCTACTGCTGCTACTACTCAGACTACAACTACTGCTACTGCTGAACTACTGCTACTGCTGCTACTGCTGTTGCTACTGCTTCTGCTACTGCTACTAGTCAGACTACTGTTACTACTGCTCCTACTGCTACTACTGCTACAACTGCACCTACTCCTACTACTGCTACTGCTACTGCTACTGCTACTGCTGCTCCTACTACTGCTACTGCTACTGCTACTGAACTGCTGCTACGGCAGCTACTGCTGCTTCTATAACTGCTACTACTGCTACTGCTTCTACTGCTTCTACTGCTACTACTGCTACTACTGCTGCTGCTCCTACTCCTGCTGGTACTGCTACTAATCCTACTATTCCTACTACTGCTACTACTGCTACTGCCACTACTACTACTGCTACTGCTACTACTACTACTACTACTGCTACAGCTGCTGCTATTGGTGCTGCTACTGCTACTGCTTTTGCTACTACTGCTGTTGCTACTGCTACTACTGCCGCTGCTCCTACTCCTGCTGCCACTGCTACTACTGCTCCTATTGCTACTACTGCTCCTACTCCAACTACTGCTGCTGCTACTACTACTACTAGTACTACTACTGTTGCTGCTACTACTGCTACTCCTACTGCTACTGCTACTGAAACTGCTATTGCTGCTGCTGCGGCAACTGCTACTACTCCTGCTACTGCTACTGCTGCTGCTACTTCTTCTACGGCTATTGTAACTGCTACTGCTACAACTACTGCTACTACTACTGCTACTGCTACTGATATTGCTGCTCCTGCTGCTGCTGCTGTTGCTGCTACTGCTACTGCTTCTGCTACTGCTCCTGCTACTGCTACTGTTACTGCTACAACTACTGCTACTTCTACTGCTGTTGCTGCTGCTAATGTTGCTTCTACGGCTACTGTAACTGCTACTTCTATTGCTACTGCTGGTGCTGGTACTGCTGTTGTTGCTGCTACTGCTGCTGCTAGTGCTACTGCTACAACTCCTGCTACTGCTACGGCTACTGCTACTGCTGCTACAACTGCTACTGCTCCTAGTACTGCTCCTGCTACTGCTCCTGCTACTGCTCCTAATACTGCCCCTGCTGCTGCTGCTACTGCTGCTGTTGCTGCTGCTACGGCTGCTGTTACTGCTGCTACGGCTGCTGCTGCTGATGCTGCTACTGCTACTTCTACTGCTCCTGCTACTGCTACTGAAACTGTTACTGCTGCTGCTGCTTCTGCTGCTTCTACGGGTACTGAAACTGCTACTGCTACTGCTGCCACTGCTACTGCTAGTCCAGTTGCTGCTACTGCTGCTACTACTGCTGCTGCTACTGTTACTACTGCTAGTACTGCTCCTACTCCTACTGCTACTACTGCTACTACTGCTCCTACTCCTACTCCTGCTACTACTGCTACTACTGCTGCTACTACTACTACTACTACTACTGCTACTACTACTACTACTACTGCTACTACTACTACTACTACTGCTACTACTACTACTACTGCTACTACTACTACTAGTACTGCTGCTACTACTACGTACTACTACTCCTACTGCTGCTACTGCTACTACTGCTGCTGCTACTACGGGTACTGTAACTGCTACTGCTACTGCTGCCACTGCTACTGCTAGTCCAGTTGCTGCTACTGCTGCTGCTACTACTGCTGCTGCTACTGTTACTACTGCTAGTACTGCTCCTACTCCTACTGCTACTACCGCTCCTACTCCTACTCCTGCTACTACTGCTACTACTGCTGCTACTACTACTACTACTACTGCTACTACTACTACTACTACTACTGCTACTACTACTACTACTGCTACTACTACTACTACTGCTACTACTACTACTAGTACTGCTGCTACTACTACGTACTACTACTCCTACTGCTGCTACTGCTACTACTGCTGCTGCTACTACTGCTGCTGCTACTACTGCTGCTACGCCTAGTACTGCTGCTACTACTACTGCTACTGCTACTACTACTGTTACTGCTACTGCTACTGCAACTGCTACTGTTGCTACTACTACTATTGCTACTGCTATTTCTACGTCTACTGCTACTGCTATGGATGCTGCTACTGCTACTACTGCTGTTGCTACTACTACTACTACTACTACTACTACTGCTGCTGCTACTACTACTACTACTACTACTACTCGTACTACTGCTACTACTACTACTGTTACTACTACTACTACTACTGCTACTACTACTACTAGTACTGCTGCTACTACTACGTACTACTACTCCTACTGCTGCTACTACTACTACTGCTGCTGCTACTACTGCTGCTGCTACTACTGCTGCTACGACAAGTGCTGCTGCTACTACTACTGCTACTGCTACTGCTACTACTACTGTTACTGCTACTGCTACTGCTACTGCTACTGCTGCTACTACTACTATTGCTACTGCTACTTCTGCTGCTACTGCTATTGCTACTGCTGCTACTGCTGCTACTCCTACTCCTGCTACTGCTACTGCTACTGCTACTGTTGCAGCTGCTGCTGCTACTGCTACTGCAACTGCAACTGCAACTACCGCTCCTACTCCTACTACTGCTACTTCTACCACTACTGTTATTGCAGCTACTGCTGCTACTACTACTACTGCTATAGCTGCTGCTACTGCAACTACTGCTGCTGCTCCTACTCCTGCTGCTACTACTACTGCTGCTGCTACTGCTAATACTGCTGCTGCTCCTACACCTGTTGCTACGGCTACTACTCAGACTACAGCTACTCCTACTACTACTACTGCTGCTACTGCTATTGCTGATGCTGCTGCTACTGCTGTTGCTACTGCTTCTGCTACGCTACTGCTGCCGCTACTGCTACTACTCAGACTACTGTTACTACTGCTCCTACTGCTACTACTACTGCTGCTACTGCTGCTGCTGCTTCTATTACTGCTACTGTTGCTGCTGCTGCTACTACTGCTACTGCTGCTATTGCTGCTGCTACTGCTACTGCTAGTGCTACTGCTCCTGCTAGTGCTACTGCTCCTGCTACTGCTCCTGCTGCTGCTGCTACTGCTTCTACGGCTACTGTAACTGCTACTGCTACTGCTACTACCACTGCTGCTCTTACTGATGTTGTTGCTGCTACTCCTACTACTGCTACTGCTACTACTACTATTGCTGCTGCTACTGCTACTACTACTGCTGCTGCTCCTACTCCTGCTGCTACTGCTACTCCTCAGACTACAGCTACTACTACTGTTACTGCTACTGCTACTGCTGCTGCTATTACTCCTGTTGGTACCACTAATATCCTATTACTGCTACTACTGCTTCCATTGCTACTACTGCTAATGCTACTCCTACTGCTATTGCTACTGCTACTGCTACTGCTTCTACTGCTGCTATCCTGCTGCTACTGTTACTACTACTGCTCCTGCTGCTACTACTGCTGGTGTTGCTGCTGCTACTGTTATTGCTACTGCTACTACTACTGCTCCTGCTACTGCTGCTGTTGCTGTTTCTACGGCTACTGTAACTACTACTGCTACTGCTGTTGTTGCTGCTACTGCTGCTGCTACTGCTCCAGCTACTGCTGCTGCTGCTACTACTTCTGCTGCTACTGCTACTACTGCTGCTGCTCCTACTCCGGCTACTATTCAGACTACTGCTACTACTACTCCTACTGCTACTACTGCTACTACTGCTCCTGCTGCTACTACTGCTACTACTGCTACTAGAGATCCTACTGCTACTACTGCTACTGCTGCTACTGCTGCTGCTGCTACTGCTACTGCTACTGCTCCTACTCTTGCTGCTACTGTTACTACTGCTGCTGCTACTGCTCCTACTCCTGCTGCTCCTACTACTACCGCTACTGCTACTGCTACTGCTGCTATGTGGCTGCTGCTACTGCTGTTGTTGCTACTGCTGCTGCTGCTACTGTTGTTGCTACTACTGCTGCTACTGCTACTTCTGCTGCTACTGCTACTGCTGCTGCTCCTACTCCTGCTGCAACTGCTACTGCTGTTACTGCTGTTGCTACTGCTTCTGCTACTGCTGCTGCTACTGCTACTAGTCAGACTACTGTTACTACTGCTCCTACTGCTACTACTGCTACTACTGGACCTACTCCTACTACTGTTACTACTACTGCTACTGCTGCTCCTACTACGGCTACTGCTACTGCTACTACTGCTACTACTGCTCCTACTCTTACTGCTACTAGTGCTACTACTGCTGCTACTTCTACTACTGCTACTACTGCTACTGCTGCTACTACTGCAACTACTACTGCTACTGCTACTGCTACTACTGCTACTGCTACTACTGCTACTGCTACTGCTCTTACTCCTGCTACTGCTACCGCTACTGCTACTGCTGCTGCTCCTGCTCCTGCTCCTACTACTGCTACTGCTACTCCTACTACTGCTCATACTGCTGCTCCTACTCCAGCTGCTACTGCTACTGCCATTGCTACTTCTACGGCTACTGTAACTGCTATTCCTCCTATCACTGCTACTGCTACTGCTACTGTTACTGCTACTGTTTCTGCTGCTGTTGCTACTGCTGCTGCTGCTGCTACTGCTGCTGCTAGTGCTACTGCTACTGCTCCTGCTACTGCAACTGCTACTGCGGCTGGTAATGCTACTGCTCCTTCTCCTGCTCCTGCTACTGCTGCTGCTGCAACTGCTACTGCTCCTACTGCTACTGCTACCGCTACTATTATTGCTCCTACTGCTGCTAGTACTGCTATTGTTACTGCTGCTGCTACTCCTTCTGCTACTGCTACTACTCAGACTACTGCTCCTACTGCTACTACTGCTACTGCTACTACTGTTACTGTTGCTGCTACTGCTACTGCTGCTGCTAATGCTACTACTGCTGCTGCTCCTACTCCTGCTGCTACTGCTATTGCTGCTGCTGCTGTTGCTACTGCTTCTGCTACTGCTCCTGCTACTGCTACTACTCAGACTACTGTTACTGCTGCTCCTACTCCTACTACTGCACCTACTCCTACTACTGCTACTGCTACTGCTGCTGCTGCTACTGCTGCTCCTACTACTGCTACTGTTGCTACTGCTGCTGCTTCTATTACTGCTACTGCTGCTACTGCTGCTGTTGCTGCTGCTACTGCTACTGCTCCTGCTCCTGCTACTGCTACTGCTGCTGCTGCTACTGCTTCTACGGCTACTGTAACTGCTACTGCTACTGCTACTACTACTACTGTTGTTGCTACTGCAACTACTGCTGCTGCTGCTACTCCTGCTGCTACTGCTACTAGTCAGACTACTGCTCCTAATGCAACTACTGCTACTACTGCTGCTACTACTGCTACTGCTGCTGCTACTGCTACTGCTGCTGCTACTGCTGCTGATGCTACTACTACTGCTGCTACTACTACTGCTGCTCCTACTCCTGCTGCTACTGCTACTACAACTGCTGCTACTGCTACTGCTGAACTACTGCTACTGCTGCTACTGCTGTTGCTACTGCTTCTGCTACTGCTGCTGCTACTGCTACTAGTCAGACTACTGTTACTACTGCTCCTACTGCTACTACTGCACCTACTCCTACTACTGCTACTGCTATTGCTACTGCTACTGCTGCTCCAACTACTACTACTGCTACTGAACTGCTGCTACGGCAGCTACTGCTGCTTCTATTACTGCTACTGCTGCTACTGCTTCTACTGCTTCTACTGCTACTACTGCTACTACTGCTGCTGCTCCTACTCCTGCTGGTACTGCTACTAATCCTACTATTGCTACTACTGCTACTACTGCTACTGCTACTACTACTACTACTACTACTACTGCTACTGCTACTACTACTACTGCTACAAGCTGCTATTGTTGCTGATACTGTTACTGCTACTGCTTTTGCTACTACTGCTGCTGCTACTGCTACTACTGCTGCTGCTCCTACTCCTGCTGCCACTGCTACTACTGCTCCTATTGCTACTACTGCTCCTACTCCAACTACTGCTGCTACTACTACTACTAGTACTACTACTGTTGCTGCTACTACTGCTACTCCTACTGCTACTGCTATTGCTGCTGCTGCTGCAACTGCTACTACTCCTGCTACTGCTACTGCTGCTGCTGCTACTTCTTCTACGGCTATTGTAACTGCTACTGCTACAACTACTGCTACTACTACTGCTACTGCTACTGCTACTGATATTGCTGCTCCATCTGCTGTTGATGCTGCTGCTGTTGCTGCTACTGCTACCGCTTCTGCTACTGCTCCTGCTACTGCTACTGTTACTGCTACAACTACTGCTACTTCTACTGCTGTTGCTGCTGCTAATGTTGCTTCTACGGCTACTGTAACTGCTACTTCCACTGCTACTGCTGGTGCTGCTACTACTATTGTTGCTGCTACTGCCGCTGCTAGTGCTACTGCTACAGCTCCTGCTACTGCTACTACTACTACTGCTACAGCTGCTCCTACTGCTTCTACTGCTGCTCCTACTCCTACTGCTACTGTTATTGCTACTGCTGCTGCTACAACTACTACTACTGCTGCTCCTACTCCTGCTACTACGGCTACTACTCAGACTACAGCTACTGCTACTGCTGCTGCTACTGCTATTGGTGCTGCTGCTGCTACTGCTGTTGCTACTGCTTCTGCTACTGCTACTGCTGCTGCTACTGCTACTACTCAGACTACTGTTACTACTGCTCCAACTGCTACTACTACTGCTGCTACTGCTGATGCTACTTCTATGACTGCTACTGCTGCTACTACTACTGCTACTGCTGCTACTGCTGCTGCTACTGCTGCTGCTACTGCTACTGCTACTGCTCCTGCTCCTGCTACTACTACTGCTGCTGCTTCTACTGATTCTACGGCTACTGTAACTGCTACTGCTACTGCTACTGCTGCTGCTACTGCTGTTGTTGCTGCTACTCCTGCTACTGCTACTGCTACTGCTGCTGCTGTTGATGCTGCTACTCCTGCTACTGCTACTCCTGCTACTGCTACTGCTGCTGCTACTACGACTACTACTACTAGTACTACTACTGCTACTACTACTACTACTCCTCCTCCTATTACTGCTACTAATACTACTACTGCTAGTACTGCTGCTACTACTACTACTACTACTACTATTGCTACTACTGCTGCTACTACTATTGCTGCTGCTACTACTACTATTGCTACTGCTTCTACTACTGTTACTGCTAATGCTACTGCTACTGCTACTACTACTGCTACTGATACTGCTACTGCTACTGCTACTGCTACTGCTGCTACTACTACTACTGCTACTGTTACTGCTACTGCTACTGCTACTACTACTACTACGGCTACCGCTACTGCTACTGCTACTGCTACTGCTACTGCTGCTACTGCTACTGCTACTGCAACTGCTACTGCTACTGCTGCTACTGCTGCTACTCCTACTCCTGCTACTGCTGCTGCTACTGCTACTACTACTGCTACTGCTACTGCTGCTGCTGCTGCTACTGCTACTGCTGCTGCTGCTACTGCTACTGCAACTGCAATTGCAACTGCAACTGCAACTTCTACTGCTACTGCTACTGCTACTGCTACTGCTACCGTTACTGCTACTGCTACTTCTACTGCTGCTGCTACTACTGCTTCTACGGCTATTGTAACTGCTAGTGCTACTACTACTGCTACTACTACAGCTACTTCTACTGCTACTGCTATTACTGCTCTTGCTGCTGCTGCTACTGTTGCTGCTACTGCTTCTGCTACTGCTACTGTTACTGCTACAACTACTGCTACTTCTACTGATGTTGCTACTGCTGCTACTGCTGCTGCTCCTGCTCCTGCTCCTGCTACTGCTACTGCTCCTGCTACTTGCTACGGCTGCTGCTACTACTACTGCTGCTACTGCTGCTACTGCTACTACTGCTGGTGCTCCTAATCCTGCTGCAATAGCTACTCCCCAGACTACAGCTACTGCTACTGCTACTGCTACTGCTGCTACTACTGCAACTGCTACTGCTGCTGCTACTACTACTACTCCTACTCATGCTGCTACTGCTACTACTGCTGCTACTGCTCCTGCTCCTGTTACTGCTACTGCTACTGCTGCTGCTACTGCTTGTGCTCCTACTCCTACTGCTGCTACTGCTATAGCTCCTGCTACTGCTGCTGATGCTGCTAATGCTGCTGCTACTGCTACTGCTATCGATACTGCTGCTACTATTGCTGCTACTACAGCTGCTACTGCTACTCCTGTTGCTGCTCCTACTTCTGCTGCTACTCCTACTACTGATACTACTGCCACTGCTACTGCTGCTCCTACTCCTGCAGGTACTGCTACTGCTACTACTACTACTATTATTACTACTACTACTAATACTACTACTACTACTGCTACTAGTCTACTACTACTGCTGCTGCTACTAGTCTACTACTGCTACTACTACTGCTACTGCTACTGCTATTGCTGCTGCTGCTGCTATTGTTGCTGCTACTGCTGCTGCTATCGCTACTGCTTCTGCTACTACTGATGCTACTGCTGCTACTACTGCTGGTGCTCCTACTCCTGCTGCCACTGCTAGTACTCAGACTACTACTACTGTTACTACTGCTAATACTGCTACTACTGCTCCTACTCCTACTACTGCTACTGCTAGTGTTGCTGCTACTGCTGCTACTGCTCCTACTCCTGCTGCTACTGCAACTATTGCTGCTGCTACTCCTATTCCTGCTCCTACTCCTGCTGCTACAGCTACTCAGACTACAACTACTACTACTGCTACTACTACTGCTACTGCTACTGCTACTGCTCCTACTGCTCCTACTCCTACTACTGCTACTGCTACCACTACTGTTATTGCTGCTACTGCCGCTACTACTACTACTACTGCTACTGCTGCAACTACTACTTCTACTGCTGCTCCTACTCCTACTGCTCTTGTTATTGCTACTGCTGCTGCTACAACTACTACTACTGCTGCTCCTACTCCTGCTACTACGGCTACTACTCAGACTACAGCTACTGCCACTGCTACTGCTGCTGCTACTGCTATTGGTGGTGCTGCTGCTACTGCTGTTGTTACTGCTTCTGCTACTGCTACTGCTGCTGCTACTGCTACTGCTGCTGCTACTGCTACTACTCAGACTACTGTTACTACTGCTCCAACTGCTACTACTGCTACTACTACTGCTGCTACTGCTGATGCTGCTTCTATTACTGCTACTGCTGCTGCTACTACTGCTACTGCTGCTACTGCTGCTGCTACTGCTACTGCTGCTGCTTCTACTGATTCTACGGCTACTGTAACTGCTACTGCTACTGCTGCTGCTACTGCTGTTGTTGCTGCTACTCCTGCTACTGCTACTGCTGCTGCTACTGCTGTTGTTGCTGCTACTCCTGCTACTGCTACTCCTGCTACTGCTACTGCTGCTGCTACTGCTCCTACTGCTGCTACTACGACTACTACTACTACTACTACTACTACTACTACTACTACTGCTGCTACTACTACTACTCCTCCTCCTATTACTGCTACTAATACTACTACTGCTGCTACTACTACTACTAGTACTGCTGCTACTACTACTACTACTCCTACTGCTGCTGCTACTACTACTGCTACTACTGCTGCTACTACTATTGCTGCTGCTACTACTACTATTGCTACTGCTACTACTACTGTTACTGTTACTGCTAATGCTACTGCTACTGCTACTACTACTGCTACTGTTACTGCTGCTACTACTACTACTACTACTGCTACTGTTACTGCTACTGCTACTGTTACTACTACTACTACGGCTATCGCTACTGCTACTGCTACTGCTACTGCTGCTACTGCTACTGCAACTGCTACTGCTACTGCTGCTACTGCTGCTACTCCTACTCATGCTCTTGCTGCTGCTACTGCTACTGCTACTGCTACTGCTGCTGCTGATGCTACTGCAAGTGCAATTGCAACTGCAACTTCTACTGCTACTGCTACTGCTACTGCTACTGCTACTGCTACCGTTACTGCTACTGCTACTTCTACTGCTGCTGCTACTACTGCTTCTACGGCTATTGTAACTGCTACTGCTACTACTACTGCTACTACTACAGCTACTTCTACTGCTACTGCTGCTCTTGCTGCAGCTGCTACTGTTGCTGCTACTGCTACTGCTCCTGCTACTGCTACTGTTACTGCTACAACTAATGCTACTTCTACTGATGTTGCTGCTGCTGCTACTGCTGCTGCTCCTGCTCCTGCTCCTGCCCCTGCTCCTGCTACTGCTACTGCTCCTGCTACTTGCTACGGATGCTGCTACTACTGCTGCTACTGCTACTACTGCTGCTGCTCCTAGTCCTGCTGCAATAGCTACTCCCCATACTACAGCTACTACTACTGCTACTGCTAGTGCTGCTACTACTGCAACTGCTACTGCTGCTGCTACTGCTACTACTCCTACTCCTACTGCTACTGCTACTACTGCTGCTACTGCTCCTGCTCCTGCTCCTGTTACTGCTACTGCTACTGCTGCTGCTACTGCTTGTGCTCCTACTCCTACTGCTGCTACTGCTATAGCTCCTGCTACTGCTGCTGATGCTGCTAATGCTGCTGCTACTGCTACTGCTATCGATACTGCTGCTACTATTGCTGCTACTACAGCTGCTACTGCTACTCCTGTTGCTGCTCCTACTTCTGCTGCTACTCCTACTACTGCTACTACTGCCACTGCTACTGCTGCTCCTACTCCTGCAGGTACTGCTACTGCTACTACTACTACTATTATTACTACTACTACTAATACTACTACTACTACTGCTACTAGTCTACTACTACTGCTGCTGCTACTAGTCTACTACTGCTACTACTAATGCTACTGCTCCTTCTCCTGCTCCTGCTACTGCTGCTGCTGCAACTGCTACTGCTCCTACTGCTACTGCTACCGCTACTGTTATTGCTCCTACTGCTGCTAGTACTGCTATTGTTACTGCTGCTGCTACTCCTTCTGCTACTGCTACTACTCAGACTACTGCTCCTACTGCTACTACTGCTACTGCTACTACTGTTACTGTTGCTGCTACTGCTACTGCTGCTGGTAATGCTACTACTGCTGCTGCTCCTACTCCTGCTGCTACTGCTATTGCTACTGCTACTGCTGCTCCAACTACTACTACTGCTACTGAACTGCTGCTACGGCAGCTACTGCTGCTTCTATTACTGCTACTGCTGCTACTGCTTCTACTGCTTCTACTGCTACTACTGCTACTACTGCTGCTGCTCCTACTCCTGCTGGTACTGCTACTAATCCTACTATTGCTACTACTGCTACTACTGCTACTGCTACTACTACTACTACTACTACTACTGCTACTGCTACTACTACTACTGCTACAAGCTGCTATTGTTGCTGATACTGTTACTGCTACTGCTTTTGCTACTACTGCTGCTGCTACTGCTACTACTGCTGCTGCTCCTACTCCTGCTGCCACTGCTACTACTGCTCCTATTGCTACTACTGCTCCTACTCCAACTACTGCTGCTACTACTACTACTAGTACTACTACTGTTGCTGCTACTACTGCTACTCCTACTGCTACTGCTATTGCTGCTGCTGCTGCAACTGCTACTACTCCTGCTACTGCTACTGCTGCTGCTGCTACTTCTTCTACGGCTATTGTAACTGCTACTGCTACAACTACTGCTACTACTACTGCTACTGCTACTGCTACTGATATTGCTGCTCCATCTGCTGTTGATGCTGCTGCTGTTGCTGCTACTGCTACCGCTTCTGCTACTGCTCCTGCTACTGCTACTGTTACTGCTACAACTACTGCTACTTCTACTGCTGTTGCTGCTGCTAATGTTGCTTCTACGGCTACTGTAACTGCTACTTCCACTGCTACTGCTGGTGCTGCTACTACTATTGTTGCTGCTACTGCCGCTGCTAGTGCTACTGCTACAGCTCCTGCTACTGCTACTACTACTACTGCTACAGCTGCTCCTACTGCTTCTACTGCTGCTCCTACTCCTACTGCTACTGTTATTGCTACTGCTGCTGCTACAACTACTACTACTGCTGCTCCTACTCCTGCTACTACGGCTACTACTCAGACTACAGCTACTGCTACTGCTGCTGCTACTGCTATTGGTGCTGCTGCTGCTACTGCTGTTGCTACTGCTTCTGCTACTGCTACTGCTGCTGCTACTGCTACTACTCAGACTACTGTTACTACTGCTCCAACTGCTACTACTACTGCTGCTACTGCTGATGCTACTTCTATGACTGCTACTGCTGCTACTACTACTGCTACTGCTGCTACTGCTGCTGCTACTGCTGCTGCTACTGCTACTGCTACTGCTCCTGCTCCTGCTACTACTACTGCTGCTGCTTCTACTGATTCTACGGCTACTGTAACTGCTACTGCTACTGCTACTGCTGCTGCTACTGCTGTTGTTGCTGCTACTCCTGCTACTGCTACTGCTACTGCTGCTGCTGTTGATGCTGCTACTCCTGCTACTGCTACTCCTGCTACTGCTACTGGTGCTGCTACTACGACTACTACTACTAGTACTACTACTGCTACTACTACTACTACTCCTCCTCCTATTACTGCTACTAATACTACTACTGCTAGTACTGCTGCTACTACTACTACTACTACTACTATTGCTACTACTGCTGCTACTACTATTGCTGCTGCTACTACTACTATTGCTACTGCTTCTACTACTGTTACTGCTAATGCTACTGCTACTGCTACTGCTACTACTACTGCTACTGATACTGCTACTGCTACTGCTACTGCTACTGCTGCTACTACTACTACTGCTACTGTTACTGCTACTGCTACTGCTACTACTACTACTACGGCTACCGCTACTGCTACTGCTACTGCTACTGCTACTGCTGCTACTGCTACTGCTACTGCAACTGCTACTGCTACTGCTGCTACTGCTGCTACTCCTACTCCTGCTACTGCTGCTGCTACTGCTACTACTACTGCTACTGCTACTGCTGCTGCTGCTGCTACTGCTACTGCTGCTGCTGCTACTGCTACTGCAACTGCAATTGCAACTGCAACTGCAACTTCTACTGCTACTGCTACTGCTACTGCTACTGCTACCGTTACTGCTACTGCTACTTCTACTGCTGCTGCTACTACTGCTTCTACGGCTATTGTAACTGCTAGTGCTACTACTACTGCTACTACTACAGCTACTTCTACTGCTACTGCTATTACTGCTCTTGCTGCTGCTGCTACTGTTGCTGCTACTGCTTCTGCTACTGCTACTGTTACTGCTACAACTACTGCTACTTCTACTGATGTTGCTACTGCTGCTACTGCTGCTGCTCCTGCTCCTGCTCCTGCTACTGCTACTGCTCCTGCTACTTGCTACGGCTGCTGCTACTACTACTGCTGCTACTGCTGCTACTGCTACTACTGCTGGTGCTCCTAATCCTGCTGCAATAGCTACTCCCCAGACTACAGCTACTGCTACTGCTACTGCTACTGCTGCTACTACTGCAACTGCTACTGCTGCTGCTACTACTACTACTCCTACTCATGCTGCTACTGCTACTACTGCTGCTACTGCTCCTGCTCCTGTTACTGCTACTGCTACTGCTGCTGCTACTGCTTGTGCTCCTACTCCTACTGCTGCTACTGCTATAGCTCCTGCTACTGCTGCTGATGCTGCTAATGCTGCTGCTACTGCTACTGCTATCGATACTGCTGCTGCTACTATTGCTGCTACTACAGCTGCTACTACTACTCCTGCTGCTGCTCCTACTTCTGCTGCTACTCCTACTACTGCTACTACTGCCACTGCTACTGCTGCTCCTACTCCTGCAGGTACTGCTACTGCTACTACTACTACTATTATTACTACTACTACTAATACTACTACTACTACTGCTACTAGTCTACTACTACTGCTGCTGCTACTAGTCTACTACTGCTACTACTACTGCTACTGCTCCTTCTCCTGCTCCTGCTACTGCTGCTGCTGCAACTGCTACTGCTCCTACTGCTACTGCTACCGCTACTGTTATTGCTCCTACTGCTGCTAGTACTGCTATTGTTACTGCTGCTGCTACTCCTTCTGCTACTGCTACTACTCAGACTACTGCTCCTACTGCTACTACTGCTACTGCTACTACTGTTACTGTTGCTGCTACTGCTACTGCTGCTGCTAATGCTACTACTGCTGCTGCTCCTACTCCTGCTGCTACTGCTATTGCTGCTGCTGCTGTTGCTACTGCTTCTGCTACTGCTCCTGCTACTGCTACTACTCAGACTACTGTTACTGCTGCTCCTACTCCTACTACTGCACCTACTCCTACTACTGCTACTGCTACTGCTGCTGCTGCTACTGCTGCTCCTACTACTGCTACTGTTGCTACTGCTGCTGCTTCTATTACTGCTACTGCTGCTACTGCTGCTGTTGCTGCTGCTACTGCTACTGCTCCTGCTCCTGCTACTGCTACTGCTGCTGCTGCTACTGCTTCTACGGCTACTGTAACTGCTACTGCTACTGCTACTACTACTACTGTTGTTGCTACTGCAACTACTGCTGCTTCTGCTACTCCTGCTGCTACTGCTACTAGTCAGACTACTGCTCCTAATGCAACTACTGCTACTACTGCTGCTACTACTGCTACTGCTGCTGCTACTGCTACTGCTGCTGCTACTGCTGCTGATGCTACTACTACTGC
Source organism: Calendula officinalis (assembly GCA_963853835.1). Classification (NCBI taxonomy): domain Eukaryota; kingdom Viridiplantae; phylum Streptophyta; class Magnoliopsida; order Asterales; family Asteraceae; genus Calendula; species Calendula officinalis. The sequence goes on along the minus strand of OY970822.1, from coordinate 91,040,033 downwards.
TGCTACTACTACTGCTGCTCCTACTCCTGCTGCTACTGCTACTACTCAGACTACAACTGCTGCTACTGCTACTGCTGAACTACTGCTACTGCTGCTACTGCTGTTGCTACTGCTTCTGCTACTGCTGCTGCTACTGCTACTAGTCAGACTACTGTTACTACTGCTCCTACTGCTACTACTGCACCTACTCCTACTACTGCTACTGCTATTGCTACTGCTACTGCTGCTCCAACTACTACTACTGCTACTGAACTGCTGCTACGGCAGCTACTGCTGCTTCTATTACTGCTACTGCTGCTACTGCTTCTACTGCTTCTACTGCTACTACTGCTACTACTGCTGCTGCTCCTACTCCTGCTGGTACTGCTACTAATCCTACTATTGCTACTACTGCTACTACTGCTACTGCTACTACTACTACTACTACTACTACTGCTACTGCTACTACTACTACTGCTACAAGCTGCTATTGTTGCTGATACTGTTACTGCTACTGCTTTTGCTACTACTGCTGCTGCTACTGCTACTACTGCTGCTGCTCCTACTCCTGCTGCCACTGCTACTACTGCTCCTATTGCTACTACTGCTCCTACTCCAACTACTGCTGCTACTACTACTACTAGTACTACTACTGTTGCTGCTACTATTGCTGCTACTGCTGAACTACTGCTACTGCTGCTACTGCTGTTGCTACTGCTTCTGCTACTGCTGCTGCTACTGCTACTAGTCAGACTACTGTTACTACTGCTCCTACTGCTACTACTGCACCTACTCCTACTACTGCTACTGCTATTGCTACTGCTACTGCTGCTCCAACTACTACTACTGCTACTGAACTGCTGCTACGGCAGCTACTGCTGCTTCTATTACTGCTACTGCTGCTACTGCTTCTACTGCTTCTACTGCTCCTACTCCTGCAGGTACTGCTACTACTATTACTACTACTACTACTACTACTACTACTACTACTACTACTACTACTACTACTACTACTACTACTACTACTACTACTACTACTACTACTACTACTACTGTTACTAGTCTACTACTACTGCTACTACTACTGCTACTGCTACTGCTATTGCTGCTGCTGCTATTGTTGCTGCTACTGCTGCTGCTATCGCTACTGCTTCTGCTACTACTGCTGCTGATGCTGCTACTACTGCTGGTGCTCCTACTCCTGCTGCCACTGCTAGTACTCAGACTACTACTACTACTGTTACTACTGCTAATACTACTACTACTGCTCCTACTCCTACTACTGCTACTGCTAGTGTTGCTGCTACTGCTGCTACTGCTCCTACTCCTGTTGCTACTGCAACTATTGCTGCTGCTACTCCTATTCCTGCTCCTACTCCTGCTGCTACAGCTACTCAGACTACAACTACTACTACTGCTACTACTACTGCTACTGCTGCTGCTGCTGCTACTACTGCTCCTACTACTGCTACTACTGCTACTATTGCTACTACTGCTACTACTGCTACTACTATTGCTACTGCTACTGCTACTGCTACTGCTACTGCTGCTGCTACTGCTACTGCTCCTGCTGCTACTGCTGCTACAACAACTGCTCCTGCTGTTGCTGCTTCTTCTACGGCTACTATAACTAATATTGTTGCTGTTACTTCTGCTACTGCTCCTGCTACTGCTCCTGCTACTGCTACAACTTCTCCTGCTACCTGCTACTGGTGCTGCTCCTACTGCTGCTTCTATTGCTTCTACTGCTGCTTCTACTCCTGCTACTACTGCTACTACTCAGACTACTGCTCCTACTCTTATTACTGCTACTGCTACTGTTACTGCTACTGCTGCTGCTGCTACTGCTACTGCTACTGCTACTACTGCTGCTGCTACTGCTGCTACTGATCCTACTCCTGCTGCTACTGCTACTACTGCTGCTGCTACTACTGCTCCTACTACTGCTACGGCTACCTCTCCCGCTACTGCTACTGCTCCTGCAACTGCTACCGCTATTGCTGCACCTACTGCTGCTCCTACTCCTACTACTACTGCTACTGCTACTGCTATTGCTACTTCTACGGCTACTGTAATAATTAAAAGATTTATAGTCGAATTATTCAACTTTGACCCGTTGGGTGTTCTCGAGTTGAATTTGGGAATCGGGTATATGATGGTTGATGAATCATAATTAAAGGTCTATGGTAAAGGAAATGCTGACTAATGGAACCTTTAGAAAGTAGAGAAATTGTTAAAGTATAGTTGACTTTGTCCTTAAGTCAAGATTAGTCAATGTTGGGATATGGCGACTTGGTCGAAGCTAGACATTGACTTTTGTTTTGATTTATTAGCTAAGAGTAATGATTGGGTCACGTTGTTTCTATGTGTACGAAAGGATTGGTTTAATGATTGAAAGTGTTATGGTCAAATTGTGCAATTTTGACCCGTTTGGGTACTAAAGGTTTAGGATTGATTTTTGACCCATTCGGGCCTAACGGGGTTAAATAAATGTTTAAATATATATTTTCGGTTTAATTGTAACGGGAAAGTTCGATGGTAGTAACAACAAGGGAATGAGAGCGGAATACTCGGTTGAATGTGAATTGGAAATCTTTGAGTGATTCCGAGGACGAAATCCTTTTTAAGGGGTAGATAGTTGTAACGACCCAAAATTTTGAATCGAATAAATTATTGAAAAATACGATAAATAAGGATAAATCATTTAAAAGACGTAGAAATTGGTTTCGTGTCATTTGGACATCGTATGAGAAAGTTATGGACGAAACTGGGTCGAAAGTAAAACCAAATCAGCAAGAAAATCGGACCAAGGGTACCAGCCACGCTCGAGAGGCGCGAGCCGCGGTCAAGTGGCGCGAGGCGCGGTCGAGCGGCGCGAGCTACGGTAAAAAATTTGGAGTTCGAACAGAAGGTTGGTCGAGGGGCGCTAGCAAGTGTCGAGTGGCGCGAGCATCTGATCGGAGAAACCTTCCAGACCTTGTCGAGGGGCGCGAGCGAGTGTCGAGAGGCGCAAGCGCCTGTCTGGTGCGCATTTAAGACGGGATTGAGCATTTATTTCTCATTTGGAAACCCTAGTTCTCTTCTACAAGTGCTTATACATATTTTGAGTGGAAAATGTCATTTGGAGCCGATTTTGGGGTCTAAATCAAGTGATTTTGCTTCCATTGTTGAAGATTAAGGTAAATCTTCACTCCTTGATGTTTATAGCTTTAGATCCATGGAAGTAAATGCTTGGATCTCAAACCCTAGTTCTTGGGTTCTTGATTAATGGTGAAATAAATGTTGTATACACTTAATAGATGATATTTTGACAAGGAAAACATGTTCATAATATGGATTTATGATAATATTAAGATTCATGAAATTGCGGTTTTGTATGTTAACTAAAATTGGGAAAAATGGTACTAATAGCTAATTAGTAGTAGAATGAGCTCATGTTGGTGATAAACCTTGTATTGGTTTCGATATTAGGGCTTGGATTGGAAGTCTTGAAGTTTTCAAGTCTTGGAAAGTAAGAGTTGTGTTCAAGAGACACATTTGGAGGAAGCTTGGCTAAGGTGAGTACATGTGAACTTTTAAACTGGGTACATAGCAAATAATTTTGAAAACTATAATGTTTTATGGGTCTTTATTAATAAATGATTTTAATAAAGATATGATCGAAAAGATGAGAAAAGGTAAATAGTAGACAATCTAAGTATGTCTAAAATGATTGATGATTTTGAAAGAGATCATGATAATGAAAAGTGATTAATAACTAATTAATGATATGATGTAAAAGGAGTATATATTTTTTTTTATAAATGTGATTAATATTGATGAAAGTAGTTAATTTGATTAAGTGAATACTAATTAAGATTAATATGTGGATAGATTGTATGATGGCCTTATGCCATTGATGATAGATGTGACATAAAGTCACATGTAATGGTTATGACGGGTAGATTGAAATAGGACAGGTACGTGATAGATCGGAGGCATTCTGGTTATCATGGTATCTTTAAACTGATGGATTGGAGGCATTCTGATCACCCAACAAGATGTTGGATCTTACTAGATTGGAGGCTTTCTGATTAGTAAGATAAGATGGGTCACCTTGCTTGGACAGGGTGACAATGGGGGTTCTACTGAATCGGAGGCATTCTGGTTAGTAGGACAAAAATGGGGTCTCGTGGGGTTGGAGGCATTCCAATAAACTTGACGGGTCGAATAGGTAATGAATGAATGTGATAGGATTACCGAGGAGGTGATCGATGTATATGAATGTGTTATGTTTACCGCGGAGGTATATATATATAGTGAAGGGCTAGTTACAGTACCCATTCTAGGCTACAGAACCCGCAGAACTCAATCTAAACCATTGAATTTCAAAATGAAATGATCACGGAAGATACATGAAGTGATTTAACGAGGGACCCCGTGCATGTATGTTATTCATGCACGAAAACATATATGTTTTTGTGCATGTATGTTTTCATGTATATATACATAAGTGTTATTTTTGCATTATTTGAACATATATGTTTTTCAGTATTTTTGATGTTTTTCTTAAAGTATATGTTTGATTTGGGTTAAATGTTATTGTTTTGCATATTTTTTTTACTAAATTCGAATATTCTTAGATGAGTTCTTCTTGGTTCTACGCAAAAAAATGGGTTCTGTAAATAGCTCGCCCATATATATATATATATATATATATATATATATATATATATATATATATATATATATATATATATATATATATATATATATATATATATATATATAGAACCCATTTAAGGTGCAGAACCGCAGAACTTTTTTTAGACCAATCAAAATTTAGTATTTTATTTTTTTATTATTTATTTATTTTAATAAATTAGGGGTATTTTTGACTTTTTACATTTTTATTTTTGGTTTCCTTTTTTGTAAATTTCATAAAGTTTAGGAATTAAATTTATATTTTTAATGATACATAATTTTCGGATCTGCATTGATGTATATGTTATATTTACGGATCTGCATTGATGTATATGTTATATTTACGGATCTGCATTGATGTATATTTTATATTTACGGATCTGCATTGATGTATATATTATATTTTCAGATCTGCATGTATGTATATATACAAAATAACATTTATGTAACTAAAAAACAATGATGTTATTGTATAATAAATAACACACATGCACATTCTACACCTATATATATAAAAACTAAAATAACACCTACATACAAACATATGTGTTTATTTCTAATTATCCTCTTCATCTTCATTTTTGTAGAGTTTTAACAATCTTTACGGTCTTCATATTCATAACAATATTTAAAACTCTTTACCCAGCACCCTGCAAGCTGAAAAACATGAAATAACCTCATATTAAACATAATGTTCAATTTATACATGTGTGTATGTGGAATAACATCGATGTATATAGATACGGTAACATTGATGTACCGTATCTGTATACATCGATGTTACTCTACATACAAGGGTGCTTAAATCATAAGTTTCATCAATTTTGTCTAGAAATAGTATAACAAGGTACATCGGTGTTTGGATGCACTTAACCAATCATAAAAATTAGATGACGTATTCAAACATTCTTGAGATGAACAATAAATTCACAATGTAATAATGGAAAATAAGAAAACTCTCGTAACCTTTTCATTTCTATTTAATTTACAAAAAATAATTAATAATATAAGCATTACATGCTTCTAATTACCTCCAGATTGAAACCCTTTATACGACTATACCTACTTCTTCATAATCAACATACATATTACTCAATATAATTTGACAGAAACATAATCAGTAAACAAGGATACGAGGAAAGATGTACTAACCACTGATTTATTACCCGGAACAGGAACCGAATAGGCCACGGGTTTACCGGAATCTACATCGAAAGCCACCAGCGTCGTGCTCGTCCTTGCAAGAAGGTTTACGTTGAAAACGATTTTGGGGAAACAGGAGGCATCATGATATCAGTGAGAACAATGGAGAAACACTTTGTACTTGACGCAAATATCAGACGCGGACGAGTGTGGAGAATTGGAGGCTAGGGTTTATGAGAGAGAAGAAAGGAGTGTGAGAAAAGTGGGGATGAGGGAACGGTTTCTAAATGGTTAGTATTTTCTTTTTAATTTTTTTTTTGGTAAAATACCTAGTTTACCCTTGTATTTATTTCTTACTAAAATTATAAAGGGTTTAATTTACAAAAATAGTACGATTGATCTTCACCGTTAATTCTAAAATCTAAAGGTTTAAAATTGGTTCTGCGGTTCCGTAGCTTAAAAGGGTTCTGCGCTGAATTGTACACTATATATATATATATATATATATATATATATATATATATATATATATATATATATATATATATATATATATATATATATATATATATATATATATATATATATATATATATATATATATATAAGTATATCAAATATTCGTGATTATTTATAGGTCAAAATGCATTTTAGTACCCTGAACTTGGCCGACTGGAACTTCTACTACCCTGAACTATTAAAGGTGCATCATGGTACCCTGAACTTGACAAAATGGTCGATTTAGTACCCTAACTAATAAATTTGATCACGTTTTCTTACTTGATTTAATTTTATTGGAGCTTTAAACGGACTAAAAAATATATGTTTATCTCAATATATTGATATTAGAAGCAAATGATATGAGAAACAAAGAGAAAATTAGTAAGCCAGGGTACTAATTTGACCATTTTGTCAAGTTCAGGGTACCATGGTGCACCTTTAACAGTTCAGGGTAGTGAAAATTCCAGTCGGCCAAGTTCAGGGTACTAAAATGCATTTTGGTCAATATTTAAATGATTGTGAAATTCACCAATTATCTTTAATAATCTTATCTTTTAATTTTTAACATTTATATTAATCAGATTAAAATAAAAAAAAATAAGTAAAAGAATTAGTATCATCTCTCATTTCATTATAATAAACCATAACTTTCTTGTAAAGTAAATGTTTAGAAACTAATGATAGAAAAAAGGTCAACCTCTCCTATCCTCTCAAATCTCGCCCAGTCGCTACACCAACATTAAGAAATAAGGTAGATATAATATATACATAATATTATATACGAAGTATATTAAAATATATTTCTTAGGTAGGGTCTTAGTTGGTTCAAGACTTTTCAGCTCGAACCACTAACTTACTAACTGACCGTTCAAAAAAAAGAGAGTTTTCTTCGTAATTAATTAGCACTTATTATCATTCTTAATCTTGTTGGTTAATGGTATATCATATACCACAATCATAATTGACTTCTTACACAACATAAAACTGGAAAAGAAAAGGATTTGTTTATTAAATTCTGAGTACGTTGATGCCTTTTTAGAACACTTGGATCTAAAAATATATTAGACGTCTTGTAAGCCATCAATTTTAAAACTATGTATGATAAAAAGTTTTCTACAATCCAAAGCTTTATAACTTTATTTTTTTCCCCTGAATTGTACAGTTTTCTTGCTTTTTGTAGTAGGCACCAATTTTGGATATATAATTGTTGGTAATGAGACTAGGGGTGTTCACTATTTAAAATAACCGAATTTTCTAATTAGCTAGATAACTCGGATTGGAACATTTGGTTTAAATTTTTGTTTTTTCCGGATTGGTTTGAAAAAGGACCAAATTCTTATTTTGGTTTCAGATTGGTTTTGGTTTTTCTGTAAGAACCAAATAGTCAGTGAATAATGTCTTGTTTATTTCCTTTTCATATATATAGTTGGTATATATGCGAAAAAAATTACATATACTTATTATGCTCATTTACTTTGATTTACTAGTTCGGACTTATTTTTTTTAGTATACAATTTTACAAACTTCAATAAAACTTTGACTTATATACTAGAACTAGCACCTTTCTACCCCGCGCGATGTCGCGGGGATTTTTATATGATACTCAAATTAATGTTTATTGATATTCGTACAACCATAAGTTTGTATTCGCAATAATTTGGATACTAATTATTGATATAAAATCTGAATTGAAAAAAATAAACTGATACCGATATAAAATCCAACTGATATTGGGAACACTAATTAAAAAGTGAGAAACCCAAATTGAAAAAAATAAACTTTAAAAAGAATAATAAAAACTTACCTGGTGAAGAAGAAGGATGAATAACAATGGTTATCATGAGTTTGTAGGAAGGAGCGTAATAAGATAACGATGGTAGACAGTAGGTTTCGTAGCTAAGCATTGGTGGCAAACATCGGCGAGGCAACCGAAGCAAGAGGTGGAGTTGTAGAATGCACCGGAAGGAATCAGAAGCAAGCAGGATGTGGGATGCCTGATGGAAGTAGCAGGAGGTGGAAGAGGGTAAATGGAGAACCTACTATTCATTTAATGATAATGATAAATGTAATATAGTTAATTATATACATTTAAGTGTCAACTTTTCATTTGCAAGGGACTTTTAACATTTGCAGGGGACGAAACTGATTTTTAAGTGCAAATTTAATGTTTTGGAATTCAATTTTGTAACTAAATATATACATTTAAGTGGCAACGTTTCATTTGCAAGAGATTTTTTTAAGTGCAAATTTAATGTTTAGAGTAATAATTGCAACATCAATTTTGAAGCTCATATTTTATATATACGAGGCAACATGGCTCGTGCTTCAGTAGATTTGGTCAACGTTTCGGAAATCAATTGAAGAAATTTTAAAACAATCAATATTTGTTTCTGTCTTATATCTGAGCAGTTGCTTCATCTAATTTAATTCAAAGGTTAGTGAACCATCATGTGCTGGAATGAGAAGCCGTTTATATTACGATAAGCATATTTCCATTACAATGCTCTGTTAGCCATGCCTTGATTACATAAAAAGAAAAAATGTAGATGAACAAGAATAATGTGTTATATAGATACTAATTTTTTCCTCTGTTGCATAATAACAATTATTATATCTTTCGCAAATGAATTCTGACATAATAACAATAATGATGTGTTATTCACAAATGATTTATATCTTTTCCTTCATATAATTTTATATATGTTCTTAAGCATCTTCGTTTTTTATCTTTGTATGTCCAAGTTGTATTTATAACAATCAAAATGTAGTTAAATTGAAGAGAAGGTACGAAGGAGATCACAATCAATTTATACCGAAATTTATAACAATCAAGGTGAACCATAATTTACATATATTAATGTTCATATTTTTAAGGAAATCCACCTTACATCTTTATGTTTTTGATCCTTTTACAATTAAAAATGTTATATAAAAAATTAAATAAGAACGAAAACTCATGTCAAATGACACATAAATTCTTACAAATATCATTTCTGTCATATATACTGAAAGGATTTTCTCATGACCTATACAAACAATTATTTGAATAATTACAAAATTACAAAATGTTAAAAGTCAAGGTAAACAAATGATTTATATTCAGTTTTGAAAGTGGTCTATGTTTATCCATAGCTACAAAAATGATCCATTTATTCCTGCAAAAGCTCAAGAAAAAGATATCCTTTGAATTAAACTGATAACATGAAGAAAAAAAAACATAAAACATAATATTGATTCGTCAACTAAGCACTTGGTGTTGTGTTTATATATAGACATATCGCTTTATTATAATCAAAGAGGAACAAAAGAAGAGCAATTTTGTCTATTCATTATGCTCTTCTAATTAATAAATTAAAAACCTAAAAAATACCTTTTTTCTTTATGTGGGCTTGAAGACGACTCGACAACAAAATCGATGGATTTGCTGTGTTGGATTTGGAGAGATAATGAAAGAAGAGTTGTATTTGGCTTGTGATTTTCGACTTATATAGGTGTGAAAGGGTATTGTAATCATGGTAATTAAATGATAATATTAAAGTTCGTTCAAATGAATGGAAGAATGATATAAGCAAAATGTTTTCAATATTTATTGAATAAAAGTGCATTTAAAACAATATAGACCATGAATTTAATAGAAACGTTTTAGATCAAATATTTTAATACGTTTTGGATCAATTATGAGATTAAATTGGATTTAATACGTTATGAAAGTTGGACACTAGGAAAGGCTATACAAACTGAAGCCCATGGACGTTAGGAAGATGATGGGAAACGTTGTTTAGGTCTATTTAAAGCATGGAATTAAAACTCATTTTTAAAGCAACGTTCAAATGAGAGTAAAAGATGGAACTCAAATGAGAGTAAAAGATGAAATTAAAACATGAAACTCAATGCAACATCAATTTTGAAACTCATTATATATATATATATATATATAGCTATAGATATATTGTGCAATATTTGAGGAATTAATTTGTAATAATATTCACACTTGAATACTGCTAAATCATTAAAGTGTGTTTGGTACAGAGATTTGGGAGTTTAGAATTGGAATTAGCATCCAAATCACTTGTTGCCGGTTTACCTTCTTTATCCGTGTAAAAAAAATGATCTTTATCAATGAAAAAGAATCACTTGTTTGGTTACACTGAGAAAAGGAAATAAGGAGAATTACCAATTTCTATTCCCTAGATTTATTTCCCCCTCGTCATGCAGAGAAAAGGTGGGAATCGTAAATTAGAGAATTAAAAGAAAAACACGGAGACTTCACAAATCTCTCTTTAATTCGTTCGTTCGCCGCAGGTGTCACAAAATTGGGAATTATTCATGAATCAATAGAAATACCTATTATTAGGGTTTGGTGTTTCTTCTATGGTGATTCACAAATCTGCTGGTGTTCGACAATTTCCTCAATTAGTAATCATTTTCAGAGTTAACTGTAAGAATGGTCCTCGTGGTTTGGCCAAATTGCACGTTTGGTCCTTGTGTTTCATTAAGTGCAGATGGTTTGTATTTTTGTGCACTCGTGGTCCCTCCCCTTAACTCTGTTAAGTTAATTCCGTTAGTTGAGGGTATTTTGGTCATTTTGCATATTAAGATGAGGTTATTTGGGTCATTCTTTCTTGTTTCTTCAACAATCCATATTTCCATCTTCAGCAACCCATCCCTCCGCCCTAAATTAGTTTAATCCCCAAACCCCTAATTTCATTACCCACATGTTTGAATTCAGCAATCCATCTTCATCCTCTTTACTTTTTCCATAAATGGTGGCAACGATAGAGAGGGGGTGGGTTTGTAAATTAGAGTTTTACTACAGTTTCATATGATGGGTTTGTAATTTTTTTGATTTGGATTAAAATTCGAGCTGGAGTTTTTACAATTTCTTGATTGATTCTTCAAAAATTGAAATTCAGGATATGATCAATCAAATACTTAGCAAGGTTTCGAGGAAACAATCCAAATCTTCTAAGCTTTTGTTCTCTGTCCAAGATGTTGTTTCCTCACCCCCCAAAAATCATCAGCACAATAATGTTTGCTGGTGATGGTGACTGTAAGAAATAACAGCCGTGGGGAGGTTCACCGGCGAAGAAATAACAACCGTGGGGAGGTTCACCGGAGAAGGAAGGAGAGGGTGGTGGTGATGTGAATTGTTTTACAAGGTTCACGATTGCCTGGTCGTTTTTTTCAATTGTTGAACACACAGACACAAAGAAAGGGTTGGATTTGGGGAAGATGATAAGGAAGAAGAAAATATTGAAATGACCAAAACACCCTCAACTAACGGATTAATTTGACAGGGGGAGGGACCACGAGTGCACAAAAATGCAAACCATGGGTACCACTTAATGAAACACAAGGACCAAACGTGCGCAAACCACAAGGACTATTTTTGCAGTTAACTTTCACGCAACGTTCCTCACCAACATCGCCAGGTCGTTGTCAACGGCATCGACTGTTGCTACTCATAGTCGCCCAAATCAGCTGCTTCTCCTTGAAAGTCTGTAAACTATGATTCTACAGATCATTCTAATCTATTCGTATTCAACCAATTTGTTTTAAAACTTGGCTGACAGTTACAAGGCAGGATGTAAAATTTTCTGGCTTAATAAGTTTAAGAATGAAAAATAGCAAGTAATTGAGAGTAGTTGATTTTGTATAATGGTTATTAGTGCGTGATTCAATGATTGACAGGAAAAGAAAGGAGCGTCACTTCTGTATGCATATTTTCACCTTTTAATTGCTTCTTGTTGAATTTAGTTTGAAAAATAAGAATGTTTTTTATTCATTTTTGTTTGTAGACTCTCATGAATTTGTGTTATTAGTTTAATATGCCACAAAATAAGTAAAGTGACTGCTTTTCGTTTATGATCCAATTGAGATGTCGGTTTTCTTATTGTTGATTGTTAAGAACGATGAGCTGGTCAAGATAAATATATCATTTTTCAAGGGCTTTTTTATGTATGTTTTTTTTTTTCTTTGCAACAAGAGCTGTATATGGTTTAATACTTTAATAAATCAAGCATATTTATGTCATTTATATGTTATTTAATGTATTAGTAAACCTTGTTTCATTTTATACATTTGTGATTTACTCTGACCCTTGTCTTATTGCAACATATGAGTAGGATAAAGATGTTGATTTATCAGCTAAAATTGAAGGAGGATTTGGACTAGATGGATTGGGGATGTTATCTATATCTGATGTATGACCGATAGCTCAAGACTCAATAGCTGTTTTACATAAATTGGATTGATTGTCTACTTATGTTTAGTTTAGGTTGTTAGAGGCTGCATAGTACTTTTTATATATTTTATGTTTTAATAATGATTGTTGTGAAAAATATATATGTTTGCTAATGATAAAGTTGATACAGTTCTCTATTGATTTTGTTGGTGTACCAAACAAGAGAATTGACTCTCTGTTACAATTCTCTATTGAAGTCTATGTGACACCAAACAAAAGAGTCAATTCTCATTCTCCAGATTAATTCTCTTTCTCTGCAATTCCATTCTCTGTAATCATTTCTCTGCAATTTTATTCTCTGTACCAAACACACCCTAAAGATCTTGAACGAGAATGGAATAGAAAATTGTAAAATTATTAACCATGGACTCCATTCCGGACTGTGAGGATGCCATTTGTGTACACCATATAAAATATTTTTATTATCCAACAACTTTTAACAATTCAATAAAACAAATATGGAACAAAATTGGGTCCCAATGAAGTCGGTTCCGTTAAGGCTACAAATACCAGCTCTCGGCAAGCCTCATGTACTTGTGTTCATCTGGTATTAATTAACTAAATTCTCCTTCAATTGATCCCAATTTCAATCACATGCAAGGTATAGTATCCATCCGACGACCCTGAAAAGATCACCAAGGCGGCGCCGCTCTCTCTCAGCCGACATGTCATCCAAGAGGTGGCTGCCGGAAAGTGGGCGATGAAGAAGATCGCTTCCTCTGAGCACATCCCGATTGATCATTCATCTTCTTCATCCGAATCCGATGAAGAATGTGATCAGGTCACCGGAGACAATCCCAGACCGCGGATCGATATTTGGACGGCGATTATGTCGCAAAAGAAGCAAGATGATTCCGGTATACGTTCATCCGCTTGTTAAGAAGTCTGCTTGGTCGTTGAGCGAGAAAAGTCTCAACAGAAAGTCTCGGTTCTGAAACTGGATCCGATGTGTTCTCATCTTCTGACGCCGGCGACGTTGAACAAGAACAACAGCAACAACACGCCGGCAACAAGAAAAGGAAAAACAGCAACCCCAAGAACCAAACGATGAACATAAAGTCGTCAAGCTGCTTGACGACTAAAAAAGCCCAACAACCTCGACCCTTACCTCCGCCGCTTCCATCTCTCGCCGCCAACCGTCGCTTCACATGAATTCCCGCCGTGTTTAGTCCTCGAAGCCGTTTCTGTCCCGACCCAGAAATTCTATGAAGCTCAACGTGTCGGTTTCTCCTCACGTTTATCAACGATCAGCCCGGAGAAAAAGATAACGACACCTGTTAGAGCAAATCACAGATCAACTTAGTACTGATGCTGCAGTTAGTGATAATTATGTTTATTACTGATGGGGCAGAAACATTTACTACTGATGAAGTTGATGCTGGTGTTCTCTATAACTTAGTTACTACTGATCATACAAAGATTGAAGATACTACTGATCATTGTAGTTACTACTGACGATGATTATGGACTTACTACTGATCACCAAGTTTACTACTGATGTTACTTATTTACTACTGGTGATTAGTTTTACTACTGATACGCGTTTATGGAACATATCAAGTCCGAGATCTTCGCAGAGATAGTTATAGAATGTAAATCAATGTATATCATTTATAATTAGATGTAAATCGTATCCTAGAATAACTAGGGTAAATAGTTTAGCTTCAAGGACTATTATATATAGTTCCTTACGAATTGTAAACGTACGTGTGTATTGTTAACTCAATAATATACATTGAAGCTTTTTGTGAAACTGTGTTCTTAATATTCTTACATATTGTTCTTACAGTTCATCGTTCTTAATACATTGATATAGTGTTGATCCGCTGCAACTTCTATCATCAAATAGATCTAAGGTGTTTATTAACTTGTTTATAGTTAATCGATCTTGACAAGTGGTATCAGAGCTTATTGGTTCTAGATCTACTATTTGTTAAGAACAACAAAAAGTTTTAATCTTTAAAACACACACATTATTAATCATGACTGATAATAATGAAAGCACTCAGGCCAACAAAATTCCTATACTCACACCCAATAACTTTGGGATGTGGAAGAATCGTATTAAGCAATACATGCTTATTACAGATTATTCCATGTGGGAAGTCGTTTGTGAAGGAAACAAAACTGGTCAACTTCAAGCAAGTAGCTCTGCAACTGAGGCAGACAAACTTAAATGTGAGAAGGAGAAGAAAGATAAAGGCATCGAACTCAAAACTCTAAGCACTCTCTTACTGGCCATTCCTAATGATTATCAACATCTCTTTGTTGAATATGATGATGCAAAAATACTATGGGAAGCACTGGAGAAGAGATTCGTTGGGACAAAGAGCACCAAGAGGAATATGAAGTCTGTTCTCAAACAAGACTTTGAAAATTTCAAAGGAAAGCCCAATGAAACACTCACTCAAGTGTTTGACAGATTCAACAAATTAATTGGTGAACTCAACCAAGTTGGTGTAAAGATGGATCAAGAGGATGTCAACATGAAGTTTCTAAGGTCTCTTAGTGAAGAATGGGCCATGTACACAGTGGTGTACAGACAAAGAGATGCTTTAGAAGAAAAGGAGTTAGATGAACTCTATAATGATCTCAGAGTGTTTGAAACTGAGGTAAATCACAAAAACCCTTCTATTTCTTCTAACAATGCTGCTTTTATGTCTAGTACAGGTCAAGGACAAGAAACCCCCGCAGGAAAGGCTGCAGATTCTGAGGATACTGCAAGAGAATCCTTCTTCACTAGTCATATGCATACTGCATTGATTAGTGATGACTTGGAACAACTGAATCCAGATGATCTTGAGGAGATGGATCTTAAATGGCAGATGGCTATGCTGAGCCTAAGGACCAAAAGATTCCTAAAAAGAACTGGAAGGACAAGCCTCAATTTCAACAAAGGTGACAAAGCAGGATTTGACAAAACTAAAGTCAAATGTTACAACTGTAACAACCTTGGTCACTTTGCAAAAGAATGTCCTCAACCAGACAAAAGATCAAAATCAACTGCTCTTGTGTCACAACAAGGACAAGGATATGACTGGAGCTTCCAAGCAGAAGAGCATGCTCAAAATCAAGCTCTCATGGCCTTTACTGAAAACAAAACTGAGGTAAAATCTAAACCTTGTACTTCTGAATGTGCTAAAATTATTAAAAATCTAGAAAAAGAAAACAATAAATTAAATGAAGATTTAGCAAAAGCAATCAGAAGAAATTATGAGTTTGATGGGGTGATTGCTGATCAAGAACATCAAATAAAGGTGTACAAGATGATTGATCAACGGATCAAGGAAGAATTGCTTCAAGCTGTGGATGAGAAAGAGTTTTATGAAACAAAAAATAATGAACTAACAAGTAAAATAGAAGAATGTCAACTTGAAATTGAACAAAATAAATTAACAATTAAAAAGTTTGAAAGAAGCACTAAAATTCTTGATGAATTAACTAATAATCAAACTACAGAAAAGGTTGTTCATGGGGTAGGATATCATGCTGTACCACCTCCATATAAAATCATTCCACCTCTTAAAAACAGTTCAGAAAGAATCATTAATGAATTAAAAACTGAAAATCAAACTGAATCATCTAATGAAACATCTGAATCAAATAATTCTTCTGATGATGAACAATCAATTGAATTTACTATATCTCAAAGTGAATCACCAAAATCAATTGATACAAGTTTTCACACAGCTCAAAGTCCAAATGAATCTCCCAAATATAATGCAGATAATGTACCAAAAATTTTAACAAGGGGGAATGAAAGAAATAAAACACAACTCTTAGACCAAAGAATACCTGAAGGTGCTAAAAATAAGAAACTAAGATGTGTTATATGCAATAAAATGAACCATTTAGCAAAGGATTGTCACTACAATCCAATAAACTGCAAAGAGTTAAAAGAATTTAAAGTTCTTAAAGAAAATGCTAAAACTCAAAAGTTAAAAGTTACTACTGGTCATTCAGTAGTAAATAAAATTAAAAATCCAATTGTTGAAGATCCAAGATTTGGAAGAAGTAAACCAAGGTTTGTTCAAAACAGAAGAGCTGGAAGCCCAAAGTACAGCAATTACTTCAAGAATAATGGAAAATCCAATCAAAATAAACAATATTTTAAATTTTCCAACACCAGTAGAAACTCTAACAAATTTACTACTGGTGTTAACCCTAATTATAATGCTGTATGGTACCAGTACAAGAATACTACTGGTAATAACCCAAATTTCAAAAATACTACTGCTCCCAAAACAAATTTCAAAAATACTACTGCTCCCAAAACAAATTTCAAAAACACTACTGGTGTTAACCCTAAAAACACTACTGGTCATTCTAAACATGGTAAGTACCCAAATACTACTGGTCCATCAGTAGTAAAGTATTCAAAAGCTAAAAACAATGGATATAAACCAAGATCAGTAGGAAATTCTCACACCAGTAATAACTACAAAAGGACAGTAGTAAAACAAAATACCAGTAATAAACAAGTATGGGTACCAAAAGTCTTTAAAGTTAAATCCCCAAAAGCTCATTTCTCAAAGGATGAACCCAAGACATACAAAGCTTGGGTTCCCAAACTTAACTAATCCTTTACTCTCTTGTGCAGAGCATTCAGATCCCAGAAGAAGGTAGAACATGGCATATTGATAGTGGATGCTCAAGGCACATGACTGGAAATCTGCAAATTCTTAAAGATTTCAAGTCCTTTGATGGTGGATTTGTGGCTTTTGGTGAGAATCCCCAGGGAGGTAAGATCACAGGTAAAGGTACTGTTACAAATGGAAAGATTACCTTTGATGATGTATTTTATGTAGCTGAGCTAAAATACAATCTTGTCAGTGTGTCTCAAGTATGTGATAAGAAGAATAAAATTCTTTTCACAGACATTGAGTGCATCATTCTTTCTCCTGATTTTATATTAGATGAAAAATATGTTGTTTTAAGAACCCCAAGGAGAAACAATGTGTATTGCCTGGATATAGGGGGAGAACTCATTTCTACAAATGAGGTCAACTGTTTTATATCCAAGGCAAACACCACTGAATCAGAACTTTGGCATAGAAGGATGTGTCACACAAATTTTAAAAACATGAATAATTTAGTAAAAAGAAATCTGGTCATTGGACTACCTCAAAAACAATTCATGTGTGATCATCACTGTGTTGCATGCCTAAAAGGTAAACAACACAAGACTTCTCATAAGTCCAAAACTGTGAACTCTATTTCCGTTCCTTTACAGCTCTTACATTTGGACCTTTTTGGACCTACAAATGTAATGAGTATTGGAAAGAAACAATATTGTCTTGTTATTACTGATGACTTTTCCAGATATACATGGGTTTTCTTTCTCAGGACAAAGGATGAAACAAGTGAACTCATAAAGAACTTAATTGTCAAACTGGAAAACACATCTGATCAAAAAGTGAAAGCCATAAGATGTGATAATGGCACAGAATTTAAAAATACTAACTTAATTAACTTTTGTGATCTGAAAGGTATTGACAGGCAATACAGCTCACCTAGAACTCCACAACAAAATGGTGTAGCTGAAAGAAGAAATAGAACCATCATTGAAGCAGCAAGATCAATGCTTGCAGACTCAAAATTACCAATCACTTTTTGGGCTGAAGCTGTTAATACTGCTTGTTATGTTCAAAACAGAGTATTAATAGTGAAGCCACATTTTAAAACACCATATGAACTTTTCAATAAAAGAAAACCTTCTATAAGTTTCTTAAAATCATTTGGTTGTCCTTGTACTATTTTGATTACAAGAGAACAAATTGGTAAGTTTGACTGCAAAGCTGATGATGGAATCTTTGTGGGATACTCTACTCAAAGCAAATTAAACAAAAGTTTAACTGCAAATATGTGTAATATAAGTTTAATTGCTAATGAATGTATGTATGAATGCTTTCTGTCTCAGGATGAACCAAAGAAGATTCAACAAGCAATGAAGGACTCAAACTGGATTGAGGCAATGCAAGAAGAACTCCTTCAATTCAAGTTACAAGCTGTTTGGACACTTGTACCTCTACCCAAAGGAAAAAGAGCCATTGGAACAAGATGGATCTTTAGAAACAAGAAAGATGAAAGAGGGATAGTGATCAAGAATAAAGCCAGACTTGTAGCCCAAGGATACACTCAAGAAGAAGGTATAGACTATGATGAAGTATATGCTCCTGTTGCCAGAATTGAAGCAATAAGAATATTCCTAGCATATGCTTCATTCAAAAGGTTTAAAGTCTATCAAATGGATGTGAAGAGTGCTTTCCTGTATGGGAAGATTGAAGAAGAAGTTTATGTTTGCCAACCTCCAGGATTTGAAGATCCAAAACATGGTGATTATGTGTTTAAATTGGATAAAGCTCTATATGGCCTACATCAGGCACCAAGAGCATGGTATGACACACTATCATCATACTTATTAAAGAACAACTTCAAAAGAGGAGCCATTGATAAAACATTGTTTACAAAGAAAGTCAAAAATGATATACTACTGGTACAAATCTATGTAGATGATATCATCTTTGGCTCAACCAATGATTTATTATGCAAAGAATTTGAAGAGCTGATGCAGATTAAATTCAAGATGAGCTCCATGGGTCCAATGAACTTCTTCCTTGGACTCCAAGTCAGTCAAAGAACTGATGGTATTTTGATAAATCAATCAAAATATGTCAAAGACATCTTGGAAAAGTTTGACTTGAAAGACAGTAAAAGTGCTAGTACACCAATGGAAACACACAAACACCTACATCCTGATGTTGAGGGGGAGGATGTAGATGAACACTTATATAGATCAATGATAGGATCTTTGATGTACTTAACTGCATCAAGACCTGACATTATGTATAGTGTTTGTGTGTGTGCAAGATATCAAGCAAGACCCAAAGAACTACACTTACAGGCTGTTAAAAGAATATTCAGATACTTGAAAGGCAAACCATCACTAGGTCTATGGTATCCACATGACTCACCCTTTGAACTAATAGCCTATACAGATAGTGACTATGGAGGTGAATGTCAAGATAGAAAGTCCACTACTGGTGGATGTCAATTCTTTGGATCAAGACTAGTGTCATGGCAATGTAAGAAGCAAACAAATGTATCAACATCTACTGCTGAAGCAGAATATGTAGCTGCATCTGCTTGCTGTGCTCAAGTTCTATGGATTCAAAATCAACTTCTAGACTTTGGTATCTCTATCCTTAAAACTCCTATTTTTATTGATAATCAAAGTGCTATTAGTATTGTGAATAATCCAGTAAAACATTCAAAAACTAAACACATTGAAATAAGATTTCACTTTATAAGAGATTGTAATGAAAAGAAATTAATCAAAGTAGTTAAAATCCATACTGATGATCAATTAGCTGATCTTTTTACAAAAGCATTTGATGTAGGAAGATTCAACTTCTTGGTTAGCAGTATTGGAATGATTTTAATAACTTAAAATCTCTCTTAAAATCATGTGTAAATTTAGTGTTATAAAATATTTTTTTAAAGTGTTTTACTACTGGTATTGCTGTACTACTGGTGTGAAAGTGTATGCACAAAATACTACTGATAGTTCATTACTACTGGTGTATTTTAGGTTTACACGGATACTACTGGTAAGTCAGTACTACTGGTATTCACATATACTACTGGTCTTGTGTGGTAATGGTTACTACTGATGTCTATAATTACTACTGATGTCAAAATTCTTAGTCATTACTGATGTTAGTAGATACTACTGACGTTTTACTACTGATATCTTATTTACTACTGGTCTTTCATAAACACAATTACCAAACTAACCCCCATGAAAATAACCGTTATGTTATGATTCGAAGGCTATTTTCGTAGTTTTGCAGGTTTAATCGAAAGATATAAAAGGCGGCAGATGATTAAATTAGCATTATCTTCACTTCGATTCTCTAAACACCTCTCGATAAACCCTAGTTTACGATCAAAAACTCTTCATCACTAACAAAATTCTTGCAAAAACTCAAAAACAATGGCAACTTTACAAACTCTCGATGTGCAAACCGATCTTAAATACTCAGAATTTCACAACATGGTTGCATTTTTAAAAAATCCCGACGGAACAAAAGATTTCCGTCCAATCGTAAAATTCTTGAGAAATTCGTATATACAGTTTGCCTTAACTGTAAAGCCGAAGGCATATCAACAGCACTTGGTGGATTTCTGGACCAATGCTGAGCGAACAGAAGGAACCACATCATCAATGATAAAATCGAAAGTAGATGGAAAGTACATCACTGTAACTGAACAATCAATCAGACATCATCTACAACTTCATGATGATTCAGGTATGTATACTCTTCCTAAGGAATACATTGCTGATACTTTAAATAAAATGGGGTATGAAGGCAGACTTAATATTGTAACTTTTCAAAAAGGCCTTCTATCCCCACAATGGAAATTTCTGGTTCATACCATTCAGCATTGTATTTCTCCTAAAAGAAGTACTTGGAATGAGTTTAACAAGGCAATAGCATCTGCTGTTGTATGTTTATGCACAGACCAAGTATTCAATTTTTCTAATATGATTTTTGATGGTATGTTGGGAAATCTTAGTTCTTCTAAATTTTTAATGTATCCCAGATTTCTACAACATATCATAAACTGTGAATTACAAAACTTGTCAACTCCTAAAAACATTTTTGTATTACCTGAGTTGAACAAGAAAGTTTTCTCAAATATGAGAAAACAATTTAAATTTTCAGGGAAGGAAACCCCTTTGTTTCCAAACATGATCAAAGATCAACCCAATATTGGAGAAGGTTCAACCATTGCTACAACCCAAGTTGAACCTCAACCCACTCCATCACCCCCAAATACAGCCCAAACACCACCCCATATAGCCACTCAATCACCAACTCAAACAGAAGTCCTGAATGTGTCCCAGGAACTTGATATAAATCTGCAGAGTGCTACTCTTCACTCTGTAGAAGACCTACCAGACAAAACCAAAAATATATCTACAATCTATAAAAGAAAGAAATCTTTAAAGGACACCAGGGGACAAATCGAGTCACACCCCAGGCTCAAAGAGTTGTCCTCCAAGGAGGAGAGAGGACATGAGGGGAGGGCTTTCACTACTGATGCCCCAAAGGTGGGTGCACAGGACAGTGAAAACATCATTAGGACCCAAACCTCGGCAACTTTGAGTGATGACTCATTTGAGGAGTTACTCAAAGGACCCCGGTGCCAAGAAACCAAAAGGGGGGACATCTCTGCTTCTTCTAGGAAGAAGAGAATGTCTAAAAGACCCAATGAATCACCAAGCAGTGATGAGGGCAGATCTGTGGAATTGATGGAAAGGAAGGAAAACCTTAAAACCAATGTACCTGTTAGTAAGCCCGATGATCTTGCTAGATGGAGTGAGGGCAGTATTAAAATCCAACAATTGACGGCTAAAGTGGATTCCTTGGAATCCACTGTACAAGATTGTCTTTATTACCAAACAAATCAAGGAAAAACTATGGCTGCTATGAAAAGAAATGTCAATATCATCAACAAAAGAATGAGACAATATGAACTTAGGCTTCATCAACAATCAAAGCTTATCAGAAAATTGAAAAAAAGGATTGATGATAGTGAGGCTCCTCCAGTTGAGCTCACTAAGGGGGAGAAGGATAACATACAGACAATGATTGATGAATCTATTGCAGCAGCAGCTTCCTCCCTCTTGAATTTAAAAGAAACAGAAGTTGATGAAGGCCCAGAGATGATGATTACAGAAGATGAGCCAATTACTACTGCTACAATGGAAGAACAAGTTGAAACAGAGATACCAGTAGTAACTCCTACTACTGATGATATAGCAGTAGTAAGTCAAGAAGAGGAATTAACTGAACTAAACACTACTGATGCCCTATCAGTAGTAACTCCTGAAATAACACCAGTAGTAACTACTCTGGTTACTACTGATGAGGAAGAACTACAATTTCCTGAACTCATTGATGCTAGAAGACATGTCATCATTACCAAACCACCAACACCTGATCAACCACTTATCATACCTGACATTGATGATAATGTGAATTGGTTTGAGGTTGATGAATGCTCACTTCCTCCACATCCAAAAATACTTCAACAAAATGAAATTAGATCATTTTCTCCCTCTGTTATAATAAGAGGAGTACCAGACATGAAGTATATTCCACCTCCACCTACAGCACATATTGGAAAGGGTAAAGAGGTATATGATGAAGATTACCCTAACAGAGCTCTTGGTCATTACATGGTAAACAAGATTAATCTGGTGAGAGCTGATAAACAAGATAAATGGAAGGTGAAGGATAAAAGATACTGGGAGAAAGTAGCTAAATATCAAGCTCTTGAAAATAAGAAAAATCAAAGAGAAATTCCTGTTAAATTACCTGTTCAGATTAAAGATGTTCAGATAGAAGCCCAAGAATCAGAGTTCAAAAGGTTTAGAAAAGTAGAAGAAGAACATCTAAACTGTCTAGAAGATCTTGTAGCAGAATGCAAAAGAACAAAAGGTGATTTACCAGATGATATATTTGAACAGAAGTCTCTTATGATAGACTTTCTAAAGACAAAGGGTCACAGTGCAAAATCTTTTGGAAGAATGAAGATGATAAACATAATTGAAAAATACTGCACTGCAAAGAAAAGAGACTTGGCTGAACAAGAAGCTGAAGAATCAAAGAAAGCCAAAGCCAAAACTTTAGTACCAATCAGCTTAAATTTGCTCAAAGCTGGTAGTGTGTCTACTATTGGTGAATCCTCATCTTCTCAGACAAAGAAAAGAAAGAATGAAATTCAAGAACAGAGTTTTCAAAAGAAAGCAAAACAAGAAAAAAATTATACCTGTTCTTGAAGTACCTGTTGCTCCACTTCAAAATAACCCAATACTAAACTGGAAAGTCTTGCCCAATAATGTTCTATTAGTTGTAAGGGAAGACAAAATCATTCAAAAGTTTACTGGATGATTACCTTTGATCAGATCCTGTACAAGAAGTGATGTGATTAAACTTCTGATCATTGGAAAACCAAGAATGTCAAAGAAATCTTGGAAAGAATCTGGAGCTGGATACTTAACAAGAATGATTGATGCAGCTTTTTATCCAGATAAATATCCAAAGTTATTTACAAATCCAGAAAATGTGTATGCATGGAATGTTCTCCCAACTTGCAATATGTATTTCTTTGAAAGATCAAGTAAAAATTGTGAGTTGTACTTATATGAAAGAGAATATCCTCACTCAGAAAAGGAAATGTATCAGATATTCATCAACACTCTAATGAAGCCCTTTGATGCAGTTATGTTCCAAAATAAATTGAATTACTTTACCAAGAAGAACAGCAAATACATAATTGAACAAAGACTTCAACAAAATCAAAGAACATTAGAAAGAAGAAAGAAAGAAGAAGAAGAACAGAAGAAAACTTGATTGATTAAAGGATAATCAATAAGTTTAGGGGGAGATTGTTAGAGCAAATCACAGATCAACTTAGTACTGATGCTGCAGTTAGTGATAATTATGTTTATTACTGATGGGGCAGAAACATTTACTACTGATGAAGTTGATGCTGGTGTTCTCTATAACTTAGTTACTACTGATCATACAAAGATTGAAGATACTACTGATCATTGTAGTTACTACTGACGATGATTATGGACTTACTACTGATCACCAAGTTTACTACTGATGTTACTTATTTACTACTGGTGATTAGTTTTACTACTGATACGCGTTTATGGAACATATCAAGTCCGAGATCTTCGCAGAGATAGTTATAGAATGTAAATCAATGTATATCATTTATAATTAGATGTAAATCGTATCCTAGAATAACTAGGGTAAATAGTTTAGCTTCAAGGACTATTATATATAGTTCCTTACGAATTGTAAACGTACGTGTGTATTGTTAACTCAATAATATACATTGAAGCTTTTTGTGAAACTGTGTTCTTAATATTCTTACATATTGTTCTTACAGTTCATCGTTCTTAATACATTGATATAGTGTTGATCCGCTGCAACTTCTATCATCAAATAGATCTAAGGTGTTTATTAACTTGTTTATAGTTAATCGATCTTGACAAGTATTGTGAAGATCTGAATAACTCTTCATAAACGTAGATCTTTAGGCTCAAGAATAGTTAGTTCTTGATCTGGAATAAGCATATACAAATAACAAAAATTGCGGAATTAGATAAACAGATTTGTATAGCTAAACAAGGTTTCATCATCATCTTCTATATACAATGATTACTAAAAGCCCCAATTCTACATATAAATATGTAGAACGGTTTTTGGTTAACAGGATCATACGACCTTGAGGCTTAGGTTTTACACACGAACACGTTAAAACGTGGGTTCTGAGAACATCTAATTCTATGTCATTAGGTTTCTTTATATACTAGAAAACCTAAGACTTACAAGGAAAAGATAATACTAAATCTTTTAAACTAATAAAGATATACTATATCTTTTTACATTAATGATTATCTCCTAAATCTTTATTTGAATTTGAACTTCCATATCTTCAATTTAGGTCCTTGTACTTTATAAGTTTTGACACATCAAATCAATAATGAATATTATAGAAATATTCCTAACAATCTTCCCCTATTTGATTTGACAAAACTTGTAGAATTAGCTAGGAATCTTCAAGTCTCTTCCCCTTTTTGACATAATCAAATCAATCCGAGAAACTTGAACTTCCCCTTGAATGATCAACACTTTTTCTTCCCCTAAAAGTGTGATATCATTCTTGTGTTCTTCAAGGCTATATTAATTACATTGAAAACCAACTATTTTCTATTTGAAGTTGAAGTAGAAACTCAAACTAAGCATCACATTCCATCTAAATATAGTAATTAGCAACGTCATATCTTGTATGAGGGACATCTTGGTCTTCAATCAGATCTTTTCATTAAGATTCTGTTGAATTGCATTTACATCTTTACATAACATCTTATGTAGTAAGACTTTCCACTTCATCTTCAAATAAAAGATAATCAATTATCTTCTGTAATCAATTGATAAAGATCAAATATGTAGCAAATAAAAACTTTCCTTTATCTTCATCATGCCTTCAACCTGTGTGTGTGAATAATGTGATTCGTTTCACATTATTATCAGATACAATCAATAAACCGTGGTATGGAATGAGCATGGTGTGTGTCATGCTTTCCAAAATATGATGTATCAGTTGTATGGAGGAAATCAGTAAAAAAAATTTTAAATTTTTCGGTCAGTACTGATTAATAACAAAGTCTTCTTAGGTTAGTACTGATCAGTAGTAAAAATTAAAACAAGATCAGTAGTAATCGGAATTGAGCAGTAGCAAGTTGCAATACCAGTAGTAATATTGAATACTACTGGTCAGTAGTAACCTTTGTAATGAAGATCAGTAGTATAATGAAATTCATAGGATCAGTAGCAATAGAGGAGATCAGTAGTAAACGTATACCAGTAGGAGTATTGAAATTGACCTAGCTGTAGTATTTTTGAATTTAACCTATCCCCAACAGTAGTAAAAATTGTTGAATCTGCACTCTTTTAATGCACCAGTAGTAATCGAGTGCGTTCCCAACCTTTTGGTTGGGGTTGTGCATTCCCCTGCACAGATTAATTGAGTTCTCTCTTTTGCTTTAATTTCATCCGTCTCTTGCGGCCCACTTTAAAACAATTGAATTGTGATTGGTCATGTACTCCTGATTGGCGCGTGGTGATTTGCGAGACCACCTACTTAATTAAATCCATGGCTTTCTTTAAACCAAAAAAACATGCGGCATCTTTTTTCTTCTTCTTTTTTTTTTTTTTTATAATCTTTCCAAGATATGAGATCCATATCAAAACTTTAATTTAACGATTTATAACCCAACCTTGTTTCGTTCCAGATCTGAGCCACCGTGCTCTGATACCAATTGTGAAGATCTGAATAACTCTTCATAAACGTAGATCTTTAGGCTCAAGAATAGTTAGTTCTTGATCTGGAATAAGCATATACAAATAACAAAAATTGCGGAATTAGATAAACAGATTTGTATAGCTAAACAAGGTTTCATCATCATCTTCTATATACAATGATTACTAAAAGCCCCAATTCTACATATAAATATGTAGAACGGTTTTTGGTTAACAGGATCATACGACCTTGAGGCTTAGGTTTTACACACGAACACGTTAAAACGTGGGTTCTGAGAACATCTAATTCTATGTCATTAGGTTTCTTTATATACTAGAAAACCTAAGACTTACAAGGAAAAGATAATACTAAATCTTTTAAACTAATAAAGATATACTATATCTTTTTACATTAATGATTATCTCCTAAATCTTTATTTGAATTTGAACTTCCATATCTTCAATTTAGGTCCTTGTACTTTATAAGTTTTGACACATCAAATCAATAATGAATATTATAGAAATATTCCTAACAACACCGATCAGGAAGAAGATGATGATAATATAATCGGATTAAATTACAAAAACATGGTGATGAATTTACACAAATCCGTAACCATAAAGAAGATGACTGAAAGGGATAACGAGAATCCGATGAAAGCATCTAATTACTTATCAAAGTTGCAAGTAGTGGAGGAAGAAGAAGCATCAGCACCACCACGAACAACCGGACGGCCCAGCGGCCACCTCAGTCAACTCATACCAGTACTTCTGGAGGGCTAAACCCACGGTGATTGATCCAATGATCACACAACACCGCCCACCCACAAAAAACAAAGACCAGCTGGTTCTACTCAGAAGGGAAAAAGCAGACTGCTTCACTCAAGTGTTGCAAAGAGCCAAGAAGGTCACTTGTCTGCATAGCCACCTCTTAATTATTTATCTCATTTCCACTGATTAACCACCTTTTTTATGTCTAAATATGTGTATGTATCTCTCTGAATAATAAGCATATGGAAGAGTGAGAGATGCTATAAGCCATAAATTTTAATTGAAAATGTACCATACATTATTTGCCCAATAACTAGTTGAAACAAATGTGGTGTTTATGATTAAAGAATAAGTAGCACTATCATTTTTGACATGGTGACAATCGATATCTCTCTAGCTCTTTGAATTGCACTCGGTGTCGAACCGTTAAAAAGGATTTGGCAGCGGCAAATCCACAACGTGGGTGGCGGTAAAGATCGGCGAATGGTACACAGCCATTCCAATAACGAGCGTTGAATCCAATTTTTGCTTTTTTTTTAGTTATCATTGGCTTGATGTATATATTTTTTTTGTGGGTCAAAATGGAAACTATATGAATTTTAAACGAGAGAGCGTAATTTAAGTGAGTGTTAAGACAATATTAAATAGACAAAAACACAATTAACATTAGGGGTGTATGTTCGGGGGGTTATGTTTTAGTAGGGTTATACGTTTCTAAAAGTATTAAACGAACCAATATCCAAGCCAAATCTATTAAAACCAATTCAAACCAACAAAATAAGTAATTGGCTTATTTGGGTCGGTTATGCATAATACCAAATAAGATAATGATATACAAAAGAGTTAATTACACAGATGGTCCTTTAACTGTGTACCAAATTTCACTCATGGTCATTTAGTTTAAAAAATTACACTGATGGTCTTTATTTTGGAAAGATTTTTCACTAGTAGTCCTTTAGGGTAACGAACGTGTATTTGGTACGTTAAGTGAAATCACGTGATTGACACGTGGGGGCAATTTTGTCATTTTATCCATCCCTTCTCATTCATGTATCAGTCTTTAACGTCACAATTTCGCTCCAAACGAATTCTCGATACCAAAAACTCTCTTCGCCTACAAAACCCTTTTCATTTTCTTCTATCACCATTCGTTTCGATCAAAAAAATCCTCTAAAGATACAAAACCCTTTGATTACCACGTTGAAGATAGAAATCCCGCTGTATTCTCATCGCTCAACAGAGGACGATTACGAATTTACGATGTTGAAGATCTTTACGGTTCGTTTTTTTACTTTGATTTTCAATATTGGTGATTGTTGTTAAGCGTATTGCTCGAAAAGAACCTAGATTTCTTAAAGTTTTACAGTAATATATTGTTATAATGATGTATTGAGTTGGGTTTTAAGTCAATTTTCTTACAATGGTGTTTTTGAAATTACAGAGGGTTTCCCAAGTGTTTTCACTTTTCACAATAAAGATTCATCATGGTGGGACTTTCCAAAACTGCCCAAAGAGACAATATGTGGATGGTAAAGTAAGCTATGTGGATTCTGTTGATATAGATACATTTTATATTCATGAGTTAAATTCTCTAATTGAAGATTTAGGTTATGATGACACAAGTATTATGTATTACCATTATAAAACACCAAGCATGTCTTTAGACGATGGATTGCATTCATTAACAAGTGATCAAGATGTGCATAGTCTAAGTACTTTTATTGGGAAATTCAAATTGATTGATGTTATATTGAGCATGACAATACCAATGTGGAAACTTTTATTGAATCTCCTCTAAAAAGGAAACTAGTTATTGAGGAAATTAATGAACCAACTACCTGGCACAACTTGTTGTTAGAATGGTCAAGTCAAGAAGTTCCTACTGTTGAACAACCCAACGATGTTATTGTTGAAGAAAACCAGATGAAGACAACATTGTCCATGATGTAGACTCCGGTGATGATAGTAATTTTATTGTTGTTGAAGACAACATTGTCCATGATGTTGAAGTCGATATGAGAGATTTTCATGTAAGTATTGACAAGGATGCAGAGTTCATGGGTCCTACAAGTCAAAAACAAAGTGCCAATGAAAATGAGACTATTATTCCACTTGAAGAGCTATACAATGATTCATTTGACAGTGCTTCTGATTCTGATGAAGGTATAACTGATATTTGTAAAAAAGCATTGAAGGAAATTAGGAAACAGGGGGAAGCATAAACTGTAACTAATAAGACTAGCTATATTCTATTTGGCTCAGACTTTTGGAAGTTCAAATGATGTTAAAGACATGGTTAGACGTCAAGCAATTGAGACAAGATGAAAGTTGAAGATTGTTAAAAATGATACAAAGACTTAGGGTAGGATGTGTTGGTTACATCCCATCTTTTACTGAAGATAGTGAAACTGGTCATAGTCAGCAGAGCAGTCAAACTGGTCAACGTCAGCAGAGCAGTCAAACTTGTCAACATCAACATAAAAGTCAAAGTCAACAAAACAGTCAAACACGGTCAAAAAACAAATACACTACAACTAAGAATAAAGATTTGGGGTCAAAAAATTAAGGGTGGAAGGGGAAAAAGCAGATCCACAAAAAATAACTTGTCCTTGTGTTACACGTGTCTAAGAACCAATGTAGTGAAACTTGGATGGTGAAATTCCCCCAAAGTGTAACACACCGAAACCTGGTCTAGTATTTTTATTGCTTTCGGTAGGTAATAAATGTTATTTATTATTTTATATAATTTTATTTGAATTAATTGAATTATTTGTATTTTTAATCAAGAGCTTAAAAATTAATAAAAATAAACAGAGATAGATAAATATCAAAATGATTGTTATATATTTGAGTTCTCTTTTGAACCAAAGTTTCATAAATATATCTTTGTTGTCAAAATCTGTATTAATTAGGTATTTTAAATAAATTAACTGCGAACCAGATATTCAGTACGACACTGTGTTTAAATAAAATTCAGCCCTTAGTCAGTGGACACGTGTGAGAGAGGGACAGACTTGAGAAATTGAGTCATATCTTTTGAGTGTTGACTGCTTCCATCGTGATACATCCATACACATTCACACTTTAAAGTTTTTATTCATTTCTTGTAAATCAAGCACCAAGTTTATTAATCGCAGCTTAAAATCCGAAGTTGAAGCAAGTTTGAAGTAAGTTTTCTTCCTTAAAAGCTAGGGTTATAGTTCTCAAGTAAGAGGAGTTAGGGTTTTGGAGTTCTTGGTGGGTTTTTGAGGAAATTTAGTTAGAACTCGAAATTGTTTGATTAATTGGTGTTTATTTGATTATGTGCAAGTCTTATATGTGTTATTCTTGTTTAAACATTGAATTGTGAAGTTTGTAAGAATTCTACCATTGTTGATCAAGTTGGGGAAGATGGGTTTTGCCCCAAAACTTTGAATTTGGGTTTTGTGTTAAATTGTTTATATTAGCTTAATTAGTTATACATTAACTAATAATTGAGATTAAAATCTGAATTATAACAAAGTTTATACAAATATCAATTAAAGGTAAGTGTTTGGCTAGTTAGGGAATTTTGGGATCATTTGGTGAGAATTGGATCATAGTCAAATCTGGATGTTGAATTTTACTTTAAGGTCAAATATATTTTAAAATGTTAGTAATATGTTAACTAATTGTTTGTTGAATTGATTGGAAGTGTTTTGATATAATTCGTGTTTTTGACCTGTTTGGTCAAGTTTGACTTATAAATTTCTTGAATGGTAATTGTTAATTTGTTCAAATATAACTAGTTAGTATTGGTGTAATTGCATACTACTGATTTGAATTCAAGTTATCAAGTGTTGTGGTTATTAGTGAACTTTTGGATAACTAATCAGTTTATATTGATATTACAGGCAAAGGAAAAGAGACTTAGTGATATAAGACTACTGAGTATGTCGGAAGGAAGTGTTAAGGTGAGTGGTTTTAACCATCTTACTTGTGTTGTAATATCAATTTTGGAAAAATGCATTTAGGTTGGAAAAAGGCATTTAGGTTGAAATATTACAGCTATGACTTATAGTTTGGTTGCCTAATAGTGGTGCTATATAGATGTATGTGCACATAGGAGAGGTCAGCTATGGTGAATTCAGCTGAGCTACGGTTACTTTCGGTTACGATAGTTGGACCTTCAACTTATTTGTTATTTTAAAGGAAGTTCTACCGTACCGTTTAGTAAACGAGCTATCGGTTATCATTGTTAGGCCGACAATGATTTAGGTTGCCGGTCCTCTGTTTTGCCAGTTCGTTCTTGTGGAAGTCGAACTGGAACTTGCTAGTTCGTTCTTGTGGAAGTCGAACTAGAACTTGTTCGTTCTTGTGGAAGTCGAACAAGTGTAAATGCAATGTGTTGTTCCTTGGTTAATATTATTATACAATTTGGTTGTTAATTCTATTCACTTAGCTTTGTGCTAATCCCCACCTCGTTGAATATTTTTCAGGTTGTTAGTGAAAGCTTTTGGTGGTGTTTGGCTTGTTGGGAATTGATTGATCAAACTCTGATATTTTTGGTTGTCGAGCCGTATAGAAGCTAACATCGTGTTTTTAAATATTTCAATCTATTTAATCATTATGTAATGTTTACAAAATGGCGCTTCCGTAATGTTTAAAAAAAAAGAATGGCTCAAATTTTACGGTGTTACAGTTTGGTATCAGAGCCTTGGTTTGGCAATGTATGTACATTTAGGTGTACCGTTCCCAAATCTTGGCTCGTGTGGATCAATCATTCTTGACAAGCAGGGATTAGTGTGAATATGAATTGTGGTTAGTAAGTAGAATACTAACGGATTAAACTAATCAATTGGTGAGATGTTGTGATTGAGAATACAGGTATGGTAGATAATGAGAACCCGACCCCCTTGACCTCAGGATATACGGTACATGAATTGCAACAACAAATTGAGATTTCACGAAGTTATATTTCTGTAGTTACTACCACTCAGTCAGTGACATTTACAATAACAGTACAACTATACTCTACACCCTCGTCAACACAACCACAGGTTTATTATCCATTTTCACCTTAAGGAATATCAATCATAATTTGGTATTTTCATCACATATGAATTCAGATCAACCGTATGCTTGAAAACAATTAGTGGATCGTAACCATTCAAGACAAACCTTATCAACAATATTATAATGCATCATAAATGACTCGAAATTGAAGGTTGTTTATGAAGTTACATGTCAGAAAATATGTCAGTTGGCGAAATATTTAGTGAAAGATTAAAGATATGTGGGGTACCTGACGAGCCGTTACATATACGACACTTTATTGGAACCTTGTTCCCAAAATTCAAGAGCACCTTTGGGTTAGCCGAAACATTGTCTCAGACTTTTACATTGGTTATAGCGGTCGAGGACAATACCATATTTTAGGAAAAGATAGATATGGATGAATTAGCCGTATAAAAAAAAATCAAAGTTAAATTATTGTGGTACACAACAAAATAGTTAATGTCGAAGGAACCAGAGACAGAGAAATCAGAACCACAAGTCAGTTAGTAATTCTAATCTAAAGTCACAGTGGTACATTAAATGTAAATCAGTTTCATACATGATTTTGTACTTCCGAAATTATACGATGTAATAGATGTGGAACCTTTGGGCACCAGGTAAAAAAAAAAATAATAATACAAACAGGGTTGGAAATTTTCTAGTAATGTGTTAGAATTGACAGAAAAAGGGGCATAAAATGGGTGAGTGCTTTTATGAAAAGAAGACGGGGTATAGGTCAAGGACTAGGGCGGTCGGGGAATCATCATTTGTGGGTCAAAAGAGAAAGAATGTTTCTTCAACCGGAATAGAGCTTACAAGAAGACTGTGGATGATGTTATTGCCACAGATAATAATAACACGGGTATGTTTATGATAAACTCGATACTTGTACATATATGATTTAATGTTAGAATAAATTGTACATGTATATTCTGTGAAATTCCGTGATAAATTAATATTAACTGTTGCATTGTTGCTATCACTCCTTTGGAAGTGGAGGCAGTTAATGATATATCAATTCCAGTCACAATATTTGTGTCTAGGGTTCTATTTGATTTTGATAAGTGATTGTTATAATTCTCTTAGATGTAATTCCTATAATGAGATTATGTAATTTTAAGCATAGACTAAGTAGTCCGGGTAGGACTAATGTTAATAAGAAAAAAAAAAGATGAAACCCTTATCGTGACCTATCGAGTCACATGTAGTGACTCATAAAGTGAGAGCCGATAATACCTGACCAAAACGATTAAATTGAATTCTTGATTATACTATGGTTTTCAAAGATGATAGACAGTCAATAATAGATATTGGAATGACCTGAAATCTTTTCTAATCTTTTCTGGTCTATTTAATTAAATTGTCTTTGGTGTTGGATGTTAAATTGAAACTGACTTAAAAAACTAAATTCTTGACCAGTTTTAATCAAATTGTGATTGATTGGTTAACAATATCTATATCATGTTATAGAAACATGATTTGATTATAGAAATTATTTGAGATAACTGTTGGACTTGTTGAGATGGGATTAATCAAATGTTGTATTTTATGTAAAATTTTGGTTAAGAAAGGTTTACTTTTACAATTAGCGGAGCAATTTTGAAAGTCATTTTGAAATTTATGGACTAATGAATCAATGCAAGACCTGAATAAGTGATTATGACATTTTTATACAAATATTAGAACGATCATCATGAATTTCTTGATATGCCTTTCGGTTTAATAAATGCCTCGACAGCGTTTAAGGAACTTAGAAATTGTGTATATTGTACTTTCCTGGATAATTGTGAGATTTGATTTTAATCTAGCGAGAAAAACGTTGTAGTTGATGCATTCAACATGAGAAGAAGTTCTGAGAGGATTAAACAAATGTGACTTGAGATTATTTACGACTTATTTACTTGGCACAAAGAGAAATTGATCAGTTAGGTCTTTTAAGAAATTAAAAAACTGAAATAAGAAATAATGATGAGAATTAAGATCAGTTGTTAAAAACTCTAAAGGAATAAAGGCCTTTTAGAATTATAACAAAATTTGAGAAAATTAATCATACCAGAGGTGTATTATTGGAGTTGATGGATTATTACCGGAGTTCTATTAATGACAATTTTAGAAATAATGAGTTTTGTAACAAGTTGAACCATAAAAGTGTACGAAATTTTGATAATATAATGAACCAGACGTAACATTTAGACTTTGAATTAATTATTATGACCCTATGCGGAAACTGAGTGATTGTCTATGTTTTTGGCCCATTAAAATATAACGAGAGGAATTAACTAATCCATCACTTGAAGTTTGCGAATATTGTTTTACTCTCAACTGTAAAGACATTACATGTACTATATGAAGTGCATTGATTGTGTGAAGCATAAAAGAGTTTGACATGTGACATATGAGATGGTCAGAACTTATTGGATTTATGGTTGTCAACTTATTACCACCTGGAGAAAGTAAATATTGTTAATGCCTATGCTTTGGGTTGTAAAGGAACTATGGGATATATTTAAATGGGTGTAAGTTAAAATAATTTGAGTTAGTGGATAGATTCAAATTAGGACAAAGAGATTAAAGATTAATCAATCTCGTATTGGATGCCGATACTTGGGAGTTTTGATAAAGAAATCAATTTGGATCTAACCTAAAATTCAACCTTAAATCTCGAATTGAAGTTTCCTTAAGGTATGTTATTATTATTTTTAATTTTTTTTTTTTATTAGGGTTCATAGTTCTTGACAAAAGGTGAACTAGGGTTTGAACTCTTGGTGATTTCTTAATTTAAATTGTAAAATTGGTTGATTTCTTGAGTTATATATGTTTATTAGCAAGTTTGACAATGAATGAATACATTATTTGATAAAAATAAAAATAAAAAAAATATTTATGGATCTAGTGATGAGTATGAAATCTCCATTAATGGAGTTTGAGGCAGGAGATGAATTTGACTAGAAATTCATGAAATTGTCTTGTATTTGGCTGCTATCTTTGTATCTATGATTTGTAAATAATATATAATTTTTAAGTGTATAAAAGAAAACTATTGTTTTCTTCCCGGTTGTCTCGTGGAACATAGTAGAACAAAGCAAAAGAGAAGCAGATGGTTTGGTTGGATCCTAGATGTGTATTAAAAAAAAGAATATGGTTTCTGTAGGTTATTGTTTTATAAAAGAGAAAGAGAAATATGGTTTGGCTTTTAGTTGTAGAATTTGACCATTAAGAAACAAATAGAAATTTGATCTGTGCACAAGTAAGACATAAAGAAGGAAAAGAAAATTGGTCTTAAAATTAGATGAAATCTAATATTATTTCATTCTCTAGATGCAGACTAGTACAAAAAGAAAAGGAAAGCAAATTAAAGTTTACCTATTTTAGTTTCTACTATGCTACATGTATATATAAAGAAGACTGTTAATTACTTTTGTGTTTGGAACCTGCTATAAATAAGTAAAAGGCATATGGATTTTGGGTTTTGGCTATATGGTGGAACCAAAAGAAAAGAATTTGGAATATGACTTGGTTGTTTCCTGCTAGTTATTGCGTAGAACAAACACACAAATTAAAAAAAAATGTTATGACTTTTGTATTTTGACTTTGATGACCTGCGTAGAACTATAAAAAAAATAGATGTATCATAACTTGTTGGACGAGTTTATGATGTGCTCCGGTTAAAAGAGAGTGTCGAAACCTGGAGGGTACTAGTTGGATGTGATAGATTAAGAGCAAGATGATAATTGTTATCTTGTTAATTTGAGAGTGTGTTAAGATTCCGAGGACGGAATCATTTTAAGGGGGGTGGATTTGTAACACACCGAAACCTGGTCTAGTATTTTTATTGCTTTCGGTAGGTAATAAATGTTATTTATTATTTTATATAATTTTATTTGAATTAATTGAATTATTTGTATTTTTAATCAAGAGCTTAAAAATTAATAAAAATAAACAGAGATAGATAAATATCAAAATGATTGTTATATATTTGAGTTCTCTTTTGAACCAAAGTTTCATAAATATATCTTTGTTGTCAAAATCTGTATTAATTAGGTATTTTAAGTAAATTAACTGCGAACCAGATATTCAGTACGACACTGTGTTTAAATAAAATTCAGCCCTTAGTCAGTGGACACGTGTGAGAGAGGGACAGACTTGAGAAATTGAGTCATATCTTTTGAGTGTTGACTGCTTCCATCGTGATACATCCATACACATTCACACTTTAAAGTTTTTATTCATTTCTTGTAAATCAAGCACCAAGTTTATTAATCGCAGCTTAAAATCCGAAGTTGAAGCAAGTTTGAAGTAAGTTTTCTTCCTTAAAAGCTAGGGTTATAGTTCTCAAGTAAGAGGAGTTAGGGTTTTGGAGTTCTTGGTGGGTTTTTGAGGAAATTTAGTTAGAACTCGAAATTGTTTGATTAATTGGTGTTTATTTGATTATGTGCAAGTCTTATATGTGTTATTCTTGTTTAAACATTGAATTGTGAAGTTTGTAAGAATTCTACCATTGTTGATCAAGTTGGGGAAGATGGGTTTTGCCCCAAAACTTTGAATTTGGGTTTTGTGTTAAATTGTTTATATTAGCTTAATTAGTTATACATTAACTAATAATTGAGATTAAAATCTGAATTATAACAAAGTTTATACAAATATCAATTAAAGGTAAGTGTTTGGCTAGTTAGGGAATTTTGGGATCATTTGGTGAGAATTGGATCATAGTCAAATCTGGATGTTGAATTTTACTTTAAGGTCAAATATATTTTAAAATGTTAGTAATATGTTAACTAATTGTTTGTTGAATTGATTGGAAGTGTTTTGATATAATTCGTGTTTTTGACCTGTTTGGTCAAGTTTGACTTATAAATTTCTTGAATGGTAATTGTTAATTTGTTCAAATATAACTAGTTAGTATTGGTGTAATTGCATACTACTGATTTGAATTCAAGTTATCAAGTGTTGTGGTTATTAGTGAACTTTTGGATAACTAATCAGTTTATATTGATATTACAGGCAAAGGAAAAGAGACTTAGTGATATAAGACTACTGAGTATGTCGGAAGGAAGTGTTAAGGTGAGTGGTTTTAACCATCTTACTTGTGTTGTAATATCAATTTTGGAAAAATGCATTTAGGTTGGAAAAAGGCATTTAGGTTGAAATATTACAGCTATGACTTATAGTTTGGTTGCCTAATAGTGGTGCTATATAGATGTATGTGCACATAGGAGAGGTCAGCTATGGTGAATTCAGCTGAGCTACGGTTACTTTCGGTTACGATAGTTGGACCTTCAACTTATTTGTTATTTTAAAGGAAGTTCTACCGTACCGTTTAGTAAACGAGCTATCGGTTATCATTGTTAGGCCGACAATGATTTAGGTTGCCGGTCCTCTGTTTTGCCAGTTCGTTCTTGTGGAAGTCGAACTGGAACTTGCTAGTTCGTTCTTGTGGAAGTCGAACTAGAACTTGTTCGTTCTTGTGGAAGTCGAACAAGTGTAAATGCAATGTGTTGTTCCTTGGTTAATATTATTATACAATTTGGTTGTTAATTCTATTCACTTAGCTTTGTGCTAATCCCCACCTCGTTGAATATTTTTCAGGTTGTTAGTGAAAGCTTTTGGTGGTGTTTGGCTTGTTGGGAATTGATTGATCAAACTCTGATATTTTTGGTTGTCGAGCCGTATAGAAGCTAACATCGTGTTTTTAAATATTTCAATCTATTTAATCATTATGTAATGTTTACAAAATGGCGCTTCCGTAATGTTTAAAAAAAAAAAGAATGGCTCAAATTTTACGGTGTTACACAAAGGCTTTGAAAGAGCAATTTGAAAAGGATCTACAAATTGGTGTGTCAAATATAAAGGCTTGGAGAAATTGGTGTGTCAAATATTAAGGCTTGGAGGGCCAAGAAAAAGGCAGAAAACCAATTGCAAGGTGACTACAAGGATCAATATGCTTGTTTACGGGATTACATAGAAGAGTTGAAGTTTAGAAACCCAGGTATACTGTTAAAATCCAAGTGGAACCATGTAAGCCTAGTGAATTTTCAATGCAACGGAATTTAGGGTTTTTAAGCGTATTTATGTATGTTTGGGGGCTCTGAAAAAAGGGTTTAAAGCTCTTGGTCGAGAGTTTCTAGGGTTAGATGGGGCTTTCATGAAAGTACCATTTCCTGGGCAATTGTTAACTGCAGTTGGAGTAGATTCAAACAACGGAATTTATCATGTGGCATATGGAATATTGGAGTCAGAAAGCAAAGAATCTTGGATGTGGTTTCTCGAGTGCCTTGGTGATGATTTAGATCTAGGTAGAAGGTCAAATTTCAATTTTGTTAGTGATAGACAAAAGGCGATCAATTTTGTCAATTAATTCTATTTTTGTCAATTAAATTTCTGTTTTTCACAATTAATTCTGTTTTTGAGTTTTTGACAATTAATTTTGTTTTTGACAATTAAATTCCGTTTTTGACAACTAATTCTGTTTTTGACAATTAAATTCTGTTTTTGACAAGTAATTCTGTTTTTGACAATTAATTTCTGTCTCATTTCAGGGTATTCTGCCTGCTATTGTAAGCCTATTCCCAAATGTTAAGCATCGCTTTTGTCTTAGACATATACATGAAAATATGAAGCTACAAGGAGAGGACAAGCCTACAAAGACCATTTGTGGAAGTGTGCTTCTACCACTACTGTACCAGACTTTTAGAAAGCAATGGACGACTTAAAAAACTTCAGTGAAGATGCTTTTAAGTGGCTCGCTAAAATTTCACCACATAGTTGGACGAAATCCCATTTCTCAGGTAGAGCAAAGTCTGAAATTCTAATGAATAATATTTGTGAAGTACTAAACAAACAATTGGTTAATGGGATAGACAAACCTATTATAATAGCTCTAGAATACACTCGAGAATATTTGATGAAAAGGATTGTAAACGTTTTGAAAGTGATTGAAAACTGTCATGGACCACTAACTCCAAATGCGACAAAAATATTTGATGCAATTAAGAAACATGCAAGTAAGTACACTGTTGTTTGGAGCGGGGCACTAAAATACCAAGTTAGTGGACCGTGGGGTGACCAATGTGTAGTTGATGTTGATAAAAAAAGATTGAACTTGTAGAGGATGGGAAATCACAGTAATGCCATGTAAGCATGCAGTTGCATCAATTTTAAATATGTGAATAAATGGAATGGAAGTTGGATTACCATAAAGTTGGTTTGATAAAGTTTATTGGTTAGACACATGGAGAAATGTATACTCTTTCACTATTAAAATACCTATAGGCGGACCTAAGAAAATTGAAGAAAGACTGCAGATGAACTTGAAAACACGATCAAAGGGGGAAAATTGTCAAAGAAAATATAAACGTTCACTTGTGGTACATGTGGTAATAAAGGTCACAATTCGAGAGGGTGTAAAGGCCAGAATTCAGGTGGGTGTGCTGGGTCAAGCGGGTAAAAAACAATATTGGTGCAAGTAGTGAAGGATCAAATGGGTCAAAGAAGAAGCAGAAAGTGGCAGTTTAATGTTTATAAACTTTAGTATTTAGTAGTTATCTTTTGTATTGTCTTTTGGTACTTTTGAACTTGTATTGTTAACATATGGTGTTTTGGTACTTTTGAACTTGTGTAGTTAACATATGGTGTTTTGGTACTTTTGAACAGGTATTGTTAACTCACTTGTAACAGGAATGTCATGTTAACATTTGGTACTTATGATCATTTGGTCCATTTGGTACTTTTGGTCTTTATAAGATGGTTTTAGAGGACTTATTTAAATATACTTATACTTATGAGCATATAAACTTACTTAAATTAATAAGTTTTTGTTAAATAAAATGTTTGTAAGAGTTTATTTAAAAATATTGTAAAATAACTAAAAATATATACGGGTGAACTAAACAACATGTAAAATATTTTAAAAGCTTAAAAATCCACGTTTAAAGAACTTATTTAAACAAGCAATGTTATATCCGCGCGTTGCTGCGGGGTTTTACATCTAAACCTTTTGACGTAAAGAATATATTCTTATTACAATCAATTTTCTTATATGCTAAGATGTAGCTTGTTTGTGATCACGATTTTTTTAATTTTTAAAGTAACTCATTCCTCACTAATCATCCAATTATTTTAATTTAACCATTTTTATATTTTTTTTACCTCAAAAACCGTAAAATCCAAAGTGTATCACTTATCTTGAATAAGAGGAAGTATATACTAATTTAAATTATATTTTAAATTTTTTATTAACTACATTTGTTTTCAAACTAAGACTGCTCCCAACGGTAGTCATCACTGATACCGCCAATTGCTGCCACATCAGCATACACACTAACTAACATTATACTGACGTACCCATGCCAACAATACCACTTCCCTTTAATTTTTTTGGGACCAACCATTAGATAACCCACACACACAAAATACCCCTTTGGGCCCACCCACCAAAACTAGCGTTGCCTTCTCTTCCGTCTCCAAACTGGCTTGTGCAAACCGGCGGAACCACTGGCGGACCCGTACCAATGGTGTCCCCAAACTGGCGCTAAACTAACACTAAACTAACACTATGGTTGGCATCCGTCTCATCCCCTACTAAACATCCAATTAATCTAATTTAACCATTATTATAATCTTTTGCCTAAAAAACTATGAAACCTAAAGTATATCATTTATTTTGAATCAAAAGAAGTATATATATGCTATTTTAAATTATATTTTAAATTTTTTATTATTTCATTTATTTAAATAATTGTTCAAATGGGCGGCTGTTATATCTTATATGTGAAGAAATGTGTTTGCCCCTATTTCAATTAAACATATCATTAACGGTGTGAAGTTTTTATGAACAGTAAAATAAACGGAAATTTGAATGCGTAATGTATTATAGATAAATGCCCTCATAAAAACTTATAAGATGTCCCAAACATCTTAAAATAAAGTTAAATTCAAGCAAACTCATTCATGTCACCTCTTTTGATATTTCTTTCATTCTAATGAACTATTTAAAATAATGTTTTGTTAACGATTAAAAAAATACTATATGCATAAAAATTGTATACTTTCATCAATAAATACTACTTCCTTCGTATCAAAATAAGTGAATCACTTTCCTTTTTTGGGTGTATCAAAATAAGTGAATCGCTTCCCTTTTTTGGGTGTATCAAAATAAGTGAATCACTTTAATAACTTACCTTATTTGGTAAGTTTTTATATTTAAAACTACCCCCTTACCCTTAGGTGCTGTTTGTTTTTTTAGACCAAAAAGATCTGCTGTCTGCGGATCACATCTGCCAACTGCTGCAGCTTCTGGATGGTCCAAAGGTCTGCAGTCTGCAAGAAAGCTGTTGTTTATTTTTTAACATCTGTAGACTTGCTTACATATATCAAAATTTAGTATATCCAACGTCTAACAATATTAAAATAATCAAAATAACAATATAATATGTTGTTTGGAGGAGATGTGTTTTTTTAGGTTTGTAAGACCCAAGAAGCTAATGCCCAAAGCTTCTTGGAGAAGACCTTCTGCAGACATAAAAAGGTCTGCGAGCTTCCAAAATACAAAAATCTGCAGTAGGTTTTTTCTGCGCGTGGTCTGCGCCGTGAAGACAAAAGACCCCAGGAAGATCTTTTGTCAAAAAACAAACAGCACCTTACTCATCCCTCTTTAAACATTATTAAAGGTGTGAGGTCCAATCAATTTTTATCATCTTCCTAGTAAAAGTGGGCCCGTCCATTCTAATGATCCCATTTAATTTCATTAATCTCTTATTACCTTATTTTGCCTCAAAAATCATGAATTTCAAAATGATTGGGTTAATTATTATTTGATTTACATTTCTTATTTACATGTTTAACATTTTAATACTCCAATATTTCTCGTTAAAAGTTTCTATAAACTTTGGTTTTCAAAAGAAAAGAAAAAAAAAAAAAAGAGAAGAAGTCGGTTAATTAACACTAGGTTGGAACTTTGAAGGCTGCCAAGTTCGCCTTTTCCACCTCTTCACGTTTCACACTTTCGTCTCCATATTTCTCAGATAGCCAGACACCAAGTCACACAAATTTTTTACAATTAATTTGTCCAATTTGAGCTCATCAATTTCTACAATGGGGAAAAGCGATAAATCAGGATTGGGAAGAGCCCTAGTGAGACACCACAACCATATGATTCAAGAATCGAAAGAAAAAGGCCAACTTTACTATAAACAACACAAAAAAGTCCTTGAATCCGTCACCGACGTTGCCGATATCGACGCCGTTATCCAACAAGCCGATGAAGCTGTCCGCCTCTTCTCCGCCGACAACCCCACCGCCGTCAACACCCTAATTGACTTGTAAGCCTGCCTTTATCTGTCTATCTAGCTGTTCTGTGTGTTTGGTTATGCTGCTGAAGTTGAAAGTGTTTTTAGGGTTATGATTTTGATTATTTGGAACGAAATATGTCAAAGAGGTTTGGAAATATTTGACAAAAGATTAACACTTTAGATAATTAGACAAGGGTTCTATATTATATAGTCATCATAATGTCCTTTAATTAATAGAACTTGTATTTGTAATAAAATCGTAGGCCTTTTGATTCATTTAGTAATGAAATTGAAATTTGAGTTTATTATTAATGTTTAGTTATGTTTAATGATCACTTATATAATTTATGTATATTACATTAATCTTGTAATCGTACCAAGTAATATTTATATTGATTAGTGATGGCATTCATGAAAAATGATGTTAATTTCTTGTGATGCTGTTCTTTTATATTATGGATGGTCAACTGATGGTTGACTTTGACTTTACAGAGAATCGAGTTCTAGCATCAATGAGATGACTCCTGAGGAAAAGAAAGAACATCAAAAGCAAGAGGAGGCTTTGCATGCTAGCAGTCTTAGCGTTCCACGAAGGTAATATATATTTTATTCTTTTTATTTTATTTTTCTTTAATTTATTTCTAACCCTTTATCTTTATGTTAATTCAGACCACCATGGAATGCTAAAATGTCTGTTGAAGAGCTCGATGCCAATGAAAGGCGTGCATTTTTAGTTTGGCGGCGTAGCCTCGCAAGGTTTTTATTTTTTATTTTTTTTATTATTGAATGAATTAATAATTTTATGTTAGTTGAGAAATGTAATAATAATTTTTTGTTTTTTTTAGGCTTGAGGAGAATGATAGTCTTGTTCTTACACCATTTGAGAAGAATCTTGATATATGGAGACAACTTTGGAGGGTTCTTGAACGTAGTGATCTGGTCAGTATTTATAACTTTTTCTGTTTACTTAATTATATCTACTTATATAAATATACTTTAGTGTGTGCTTATTTCATATATGTAGTGTGTGAATTATGAGATAATTTCTTTCTTTTAGTGATTTTGTTTGGACTTATACACACAAGCACATCGTATAATTTTGGGTAAATTACAGGTTCCGTCCCTGTGGTTTGATCGTGTTTCACGTTTAGTCCCTAAAACGATTCTATTACATTGAGTCGTCTCTATGATTACTGGTTCCTAATTCTAATATTTTTGATCGTTTTAGGGACTAAATATGAAAAACGATCAAACCACAAGGATGAAACCTGTAATTTAGGCTGTCTATGATTTAGAATCTTCATATCAAACTCGTATCTTTGTATTTGTATCCTTGAAATATGAAATTGTTTGGTTAGAACATCTACAAGTTGATAGTTGATCCATATATTAGAGTAATGCTAAGATACGATGTTTCGATATAATTTAGTAAATTAAGTTGAAGGGTATTTTTTCACTTATAGCATATATATTTTATTATTTATTTTGTTTCAAATGACAGCTTGTCATGGTTGTTGATGCACGAGATCCACTGTTCTATCGATGTCCGGACCTCGAGGTACGTTTTATTTTATTTTAAGACCTTATAGTTGTCTACCATATAATTGATAAAAAAAATACAAATAAAATTGTGGATAAAATTAGGATGAAACCTCACTTTAGAAAATAGAAATTGGTAGTTTAAGCTTATTTTGTTCCCAACTAAAATGATGTTTTAATGAAGTTAATAATTGAGTTGACACTTTACTTCGCAATTTAAATGCAATTTGGTTTTTGAATATTTAACTCAGAAGAAAAGGTAGGGTAATGTTGGAAACATGGACTTAAATTTTACATTAGTTTGTGAATTTTCTTTTTCTTTTTTTTAATAATAAATGAGTATCAAAATGCAGGCATATGCAACAGAAATAGATGAGCATAAAAGGACACTGCTCCTGATTAACAAAGCGGATCTTTTACCATATTCCGTAAGGTTAGTGTCATACAACAGATTATTTTAATAATTAATTTTTATTAATCAGTTCCATACCAGCATAATATGATATATTTATACTCTTATTCAACAAGACTCCTTTTTCACAATGATATTCTTTCAAAACACTTTCGACAACATGTTCTATTACAGCTGATTATATAATTTTAGTTATTAAAATTCATATAATCACTTTCAAAACACATATCCCCAAAATAATTTATTCATCATCTTCTCTTATTTTAATTTTTAACCATTTATCTCGGTCTCATTTCCAGACTGAAATGGGCCGAATACTTCAAACTTCACGGTATTCTCTATCTATTTT
The DNA here is from genome assembly GCA_963853835.1 of Calendula officinalis. NCBI lineage: Eukaryota > Viridiplantae > Streptophyta > Magnoliopsida > Asterales > Asteraceae > Calendula > Calendula officinalis. Next base: position 90,995,218 of record OY970822.1, on the reverse strand, counting down.
GGTCAGCAAAAGCTGCAACAGCAGAATTAGAAGGAAAAACACCCGTTTCATCTTTACAAGAAACAGTTAATGATGATGTCATCAAAATACACGGTAGAGAAGAATTATTATCCCGTTTACAATCAGAAGCCGAACAAATAGTCCAAATGAGAACCAACTCACAATCCATCAAATATCAACAGAAATTAATTGATCATGTAACTGTCGGGTTTGTCGGGTACCCGAATGTTGGAAAAAGTTCAACAATTAACGCGTTAGTTGGTGCAAAACGGACAGGTGTCACTTCAACCCCCGGGAAAACCAAACATTTTCAAACGTTGATAATAACCGACAAACTAACTCTTTGTGATTGTCCTGGTTTGGTTTTCCCGTCTTTTACAAGCTCGAGATATGAAATGATTGCATCCGGTGTGTTACCGATTCATAGAATGACCGAGCATCGGGAAGCGGTTCAGGTGGTTGCTGACCGGGTCAAACGCCACGTCATCGAGAGCGTGTATAATATTAAATTACCGAAACCGAAACCGTACGAGCCCGAGAACCGACCGCCGTTTGCTTCGGAGGTTTTGAGGGCGTATTGTGCTTCTCGTGGGTATGTTGCTTCAAGCGGGCTGCCCGATGAGACGAAAGCTGCCCGGTTGATTTTGAAGGATTATATTGACGGGAAGCTGGAACATTATGAGATGCCACCTGGCATGTCGGATGAAACTGATATTAGTGAGAGTGATGAATCGGAATCTGAAGCTACTGATGATGTCATGGATGACTTGAAGTCTTTTGATATGGCTAATGGGTTGAGTTCGGGTAATGCGGTTCGTGGTGCACGGAAAAAGACGGGGTCGGGCACGGGTACCTGTGGTTAGGGTTTATCAGAAGACGGTTAATTACACGGCCCGGTTATGGCTACTTAGGGTTTAGGAATCTATTTTAGGGTTTGTTTGTTTGTTTGATTGGTGTTTTAGGGTTTACCGGTTTTTGAATAGAGAAATTGGATGATGTTGTATTTTCTAGTTTATATGAATATATAAGGATATGGTGGTTATTATTATTTTTAGTGGCATAGGAATATGATTATTTAGTTTGTTGTTGTTTGTGTTTTCTTTTGCTGTTCCTTGTTATTTGGTATATAGTTGTGTTGTAGTTCTTTCATGTTATGGTGTGTTTGTTCTATATATGTATGAGAATGAGGATTATTCCTGCAGCGTGTTGTTGCGGGTTTTAAAACATACATTTTTTATGTTAAGATTTATATTCAGTTTATCTGATTTATCATTTTGTATTCATGAGTAAATTTATTAAGATTTATGTCCGCATTTTATTTTATACATTAAATTACCGTTCATAAATAAAAGTTATTGATACTTGATTAAAATTATATGTCCACTTATTTTATTTTAATTTATTTTTAACTTATTGTTTAATTAGTTTCAATTTAAATTTAATTCCTTAACTGATAAAGAATTAAAAAAAAAAAAAAAAGAAACAATTCATGTTTGTTGGGCTTGGGTCTTGGCGTGGGGAAGGAATCTATTTTATTAGGATTTACAAAAAAAAAAAAATTTAAAAAAGTAATCAGTTGAGGAGAGGATTTGAGGCAGGCATGATTGATTATCAAATTAATCTCAATTTTATGAGCAGTAATATATTAAATAAAATATTAACCAAGATTGTATTATATATACAATGAGAATGAAAGAATGGTATGATTCCTTGTTTAGTGTTTTGGTTAATGAGTTTACTTTGTTAACTTGGGTATCAAACCGATACCCATAAATCTAGGCATGATATTCCCATACAAAACTCATACCTTGAGTCTCTCTTGTAAACCAAACTGCCCCTTATAGATACTCATACAATGTGTAACCTAGTTTTTTATTGGATAACCGAGCTCGCATATTGAGAAGTGAGAACTCTTATGAAGCAAATTGGTGATGCAATGAATAAATGTACAAGTGGTATAGCAGAAGGCACAATCAGTGGATTTGTGGATACAAAGGGGATTCTAGTAACCAGGCAATGACCATAATTTTGTGGTGGTTGTTGGTCATCACTTCACTAACCAAGTGGATGTTTATATTGCCATTTAGAAAGTAGTTGAGTATTCAAATTGTTACAATCCTTATATTTTAGATATTTATTTATTAGTATAAGACAGCGTGTCAGATATAAGATATAGATAATCATACATTTATTCATAGGTAGGGATACTGATTTCAGAAAGATCTCCGACAATAATACAAGTGAGAGTGTATGAGTGCATATGAAATTAGTGTGTGCCTAATAAAAGCATACACAAATAAATATATGTGGATATGAATAAGTGTAACTAAATGTATGCATGTGGCGTATGTGTAAAAGTGTGGTTAGTATATGCAGAAAAATACATGCAAACTATGTGTATATATGCATGTGGTGTGAGTGGGGGAGTTTAAGAAAACATTATCATATATATTAGTTATGCTAACAAGAGATAATATTGCTTTTTACTAAAAAATTTACTTATCATCTAACTTATTTATGTTGAAATCAAAGAAAAATAAATGCACATTAGAATTATTTTATGGATATGAGAAAAATGTAGTTATAATTTCTGTTTGCTAAAGCCACAAAAAAGGGGATATATGTTTGAAAAAACAAACGTGAGCGGCACGTGCAAAAATACGAAAACCAATCAAGGAGAAAGAGATAACTTGCTCCTTCTAAAAGCTGCAATTGGGAGTTTGCGTTCTTGAATGGTGGAAAAATCTTTCCGATGGGAGCTCAAAAGAGCGTCCATGCTGGCCGAGGTTTCTTCGTTTTTCTGTTTCTTCTTCCATTACAATTTGCAGAATGCAACTAACTAAATTCACGCATAAAACCCTAGAAAATGTGCCTACAATTTCTCGCATAAAACCCTTGAATCAGCGTTGAATCTGTGTGTTCTGCGTGAGGCTATTGCTTGATTATTTGTTGTTATTTCTCGCAGCCAAGATAGATTTCAATGTTGATTTCACACACAGACTATGTGCTGCTATGATGCTTCATTCTTTCAGGTCTTTCTACTTTTACTTTCCCAAATTCATTCATTGATATTTACAAGTATTTTTGGCCCAACTCAAAGCCAATTGCCAATTACCCTACCAAATGCCACACTAGTATTTCTTGCTAATTTTTCATTCAGACTTAATTATTTCAAATTCAGCTTCTCTTTTTAATATATAATAGATTAATAACCCAATTATTCTTGTTTTTTTTTTGTATAACAGAAACTCAGGCAGCGGCAGTCCACTTTCACTGATTGTTGGGAGGTCGATTAACATTTCATATGTAGTTTACATATTATTTAAGAAGTTGCATGCTTTTTATGATTTCCTTCCACATTTTAATTCATTTTAGAGCTTCATACTCTTCACAATTTTTTTCTTTTAAAATGAAAAGAAAATTCCTTTGTGAATTTCTTCCAAGATTAGATTTAGAGCCCCATGCAGAGTAAATAGTACACTCAACATAATTATTATTTTCATGTGAATTGGATGTAAACTGTAATGCAAGTAATGTATTTCTTTGTTTTTGCAGTCTTTGCATAAAACACCCCAACTTATTTGGAAAAAGTGAAAAACTCGATGTATTATGGGATAAAGGGCTTTCAGATTCCAATATACTGATTGCTTATAGGAAACCTAGACCCGAATGGCTTGCTCAACACTCTTTTGTAATTCAGGTTTTTTCTTTTTCTAATAAACATTATCAAACATGTTAGCTCCACAGTTGCATATTACTGGAACATTTAATAATTGCTCTTAAGAAGTTATTTTTGTTGGCTAGCATTCGGTGTCGCCTGAAGTTGGAATACATGGGGTGCCAATTGACAACTTCTCAAAAACAGGGACTGGAGGTGTAAATTTATGCCGGTTCTCTGCAGGGCTAGACCTAGATGAACCTGGAAGTTCTAATTGGAGCAGTAAAACTAGTGTCAAGTTTGAGGTATTGTTAACATATCAAGTATGATATATACTATTTGATTTTGTTTTTAATTTAAATGACAATATATAAAGTTCATTTTAGAAGAATTTTACAATTTGTTATGATGGTATGCAGCATGTGCGTCCAGTAAATGATGATGGTCGCTCAATAAGCAGAGATCTTCATGGATTTCCAGTGACTTCCAGGTTATTTATACCTTTTCTGAATGTGATTTGACAATTTTGCCCCTAGCTAAATATTATTTTATTATTTTTCATAATACATTTTTATGCAGTGGTGGTAATCACGATAGTATGGTAGTACTGAGACAAGAGTCAAGATTTGCTAAAGCAAATGACCATAGTTTCACTCGGGTATTTTTCTAAACCAATATTAGCTGTTTGTTGATAATGTAATTTAATTTAATTAATGTAGCGTGTCATTTGTCAATGTAATATTTTTTTATATTTTCAGTTTAGTTTACAAATAGAACAAGGGATTCCACTTATGTCAAAGTGGTTAATTTTTAACCGCTTCAAGTTTGCTGCATCAAAGGGAGTTAAAGTTGGCCCTGGATTTCTCTTGGCAAGGTGATTTTTTATTTTTTTATTTTTTTTACGACTATACAAACATGATACTAGAATTAGGGGGTGTTTGGATACTGGTTTAGTGATTTTATTTATTTATTATTTCGATGTGACAGCCTTACAGGCGGTTCAATTGTTGGTGATATAGCTCCTTATCAAGCATTTGCAATTGGTGGACTTGGTAGTGTACGGGGATATGGTGAGGGTGCAGTTGGATCTGGTAGATCTTGTTTGGTTGCCAACACTGAGCTCACATTCCCAATGGTATCTATTTACTTTTTTGCCCTAGGGGCATTTTAGTCATTTTATCAAACAAACATAACTTCATATAGTTTTGTGGTTACCAGAATGAGATGTTAGATGGGGCACTATTTTGTGATTGTGGAACGGATTTGGGTTCTGGTCGTTATGTTCCTGGTTAGTTTTCTTGAAATAATAATTTACTTTTACTTTTGAGACTTAACTTTCTTTTATTTTCTATTTAGAGTAAATTACATGGGTGGTCCTTGTAGGTTGCCAAAAAGATTTGAATTTGGTCCCTAAGTCTCTGAAATTACACCAGATAGTCCTTAAATACGAAAATTTGTCACGCTTTTGGTCCCTAATACTAACTGACGTCAAAATTTGCTGTTAAATTTTCTTTATTGACTAAAATACCCTTTAATCTTTTATAACCCCTAAATTTTAACAGCAAATTTTGACGTCATTTAGTACAAGGGACTAAAAGCGTGACAAAGTTTCGTATTTAAGGACTATCTGTGTAATTTACAAATCCTTTTAGATAGTTAAACATTTTTGTTGTTTTAATGGATTACATGGGCTATACTTTTAAAGTTGCATCTTTTACATTTTTAACACTATAACTACCAAAATAGGTCAACTAAAAACTTGGGATTACCAAAAGGGACCTTAAAAACTTGTAATTACCAAAATGGTGAACCACACCTAATGCACATGGCTATTTTATGACATTTCCTCTTTTTAAATTTTTTTCTAGTAAAAAATAATGATTTAGATTTTATTAATTGTAGGAAATCCGGGGTTAAGACATGGGAAAGCAGGAGTTGGAATTGGTGTTGGATATGGAGTTCGGGTCAAGTTCCCGATGGGTCACTTTCAAGTTGACTATGCACTCAATGCCTACCAACAAAAGACCATCTATTTCGGCTTTAGCAATGTTGCTTCATAATTATGGTCTTCGTTAAAGTCAACCTGTTTTGTTTGGAAATAAACAAGTCCAATCTTACAAATTTATTGTAAATACAACATTTCAATTTACAAAAGAAAGAGAGAAAGAAGTAGTTCTGGAATTTTTATTACATACTTGTTTTTAAATCAGATATGATAATTTTAGAGAAAATGAAAGTAGATACAAACCGTATATATTTTCTTGTGAATGTGCGAGTCTCATTTCGTATGTACTTTTGAATTTTGATCATATGGATTAAAGTCGTTACTTTTCATTGACTTTCATCTATTGATTTTTGGACCAAAATATCACTTTTATACCACTTTATTTATACCTTCATCACAAAAATACAATTATGATAATTTTTTTACTTTTCATTAGGATTACCACGCCCCAAACTTGTTCCGTTCAGCCCTATTTTACCCTTTTTAACCGTGTGATGTTTCTATCAATGTTTTAAATCTGGGTCATTACTTAGCCTGGTAAGATTGTTTCATCACATGTCAACTAACAACATATAAAAACATATAATACTTCCTTCGTATCAAAATATGTAACACACTTTCCATTTTGAGGTGTATCAAAATAAGTGACACACTTTGAAAACTTTCCTTATTTGCTAAAATTAGTGGGACTCATACTCACTAACTATTTACTTTACTAAACTGAAATTACCCTTATACCTTTACTTTTACTTTTAAACCTCATTAATATCAGTTTATTCAAGAAAAGTGGGATCCATTCTCCACTAACTATGTACTTTAGTCTATTTTAACCTCTACTTTAATCTTTTACCTCAAAAAACATGTAAGCCAATTTGTGTCACTTATTTTGATACGAAGGAAGTATAAAAAGATGTGTACATCATTAAATAAAATTTCTACATTATTATACTTTTGAGTTAAAAAAAAATTAAAATCGGGTCAACTAACAACATACAAGAAAATATATAAACGATGTGTGCATCATGCAGTAAATGTTGTCAAGCTTAATTGGTTAATGATCTTGACCCATAACCTATACGTGAGATAACGTGTTTTTTATAACAATTTGCATTAGAAGGTTTGATAAATTATATTCCATCCGTCCCACAAAAAATTTCCCATTTGAGTTCGGCACAAGTTTTAAGGTGATAGTTAGTGCTGGGTTCATTGGTAATAATTTTGATTAAAATATAAGATTGGTTTTGAGAGAGAAAGATAGTTAGTGGATAATAAGTGGTGGAGTCCTTAATAATAATAATATTTTATTATGTGGAGCCCATCAAATGTACGAAATGGGAAGTTTTTTGTGGGACAAAAATTTAGGGTGAAATGAGAAGTTTTTTGTGGGACGGAGAGAGTAGTTGTTTGCCCTGATTATTTTGATTATTATTATGATTACCATATTGCTGAATGTGATGCATCAACCGGTAATGGATGGCCGACTGATGATGATGAGCCATCAAACTATATGAAAGCTATGAAAGGCCTTGAGGCCGGTAAGTGGAAAGAGGCTATGGACAACGAGATTCAGTCTATGTATGACAATCAAGTCTTGAACTTGGTTGACGCTACACCTAACAGTTGGGTGTAAGTGGATCTTCAAGAAGAAGACATACATGGATGAGAATGTGCATACATATAAGGTTAGGTTGGTTGCAAAATGTTACACTCAGACTCAAGGGATTGATTATAATGAAACCTTTTCACCAGTAGTCAAGATAAAGTTTATCAAGATATTGTTTGCTATAGCTGCATTTCTTGATTATGAAATTTGGCAGATGGATGTGAAAACCGATTTCCTTAATGGAAAAATTACTAAGGATGTGTATATGGAATAATCAATCTACTAACGTGAATGACAAATGAATTAAGATGTTATGAAGAGTAAGTAGACTGTTCATAAGAATGAAGATGACATAAATATTGCTGATACTTTCTTGAGCATTTAAATAGAAAAGAAAATAAAAGAAACTACCAACGCAAGCACCGGCGGATCTAGATACATACAGGGGGGGCCATGTACAAAAAACCTGATTTTTTATATATATTTTTATAAAAATTCTTTTATTGGCTCCACTTGTTAATTGGTCAACTATTAGTGAACCCCGATTGATTTTGATCATGGACTCACTGACCGCAAGAATCAAACATGGGGCTCCCATATACTATGTGTAAGTGGTTTATCAATGCATGGATAAGCCAGTTTGTCCAAACGCTTTTTATGTACTATCCTCATTCTTTTTTCCTTATATTTTATAAATGAAAAGTTAGTGGAAATCTTTATGAACAATAATTTGGTTTGGTAATTGTATATATGGTAATTGTTGGAATTAGTATTCAATGTCATCAAATAAACTGATTGATTGATTAACATAAATTAAATTTCTACGTGGGTTGATCTTGGGGCGCAACCGAACACGAAAATGAACGAATCGCACTTTAATTAATTGTATAGTTTAAGTACATCGGACTTAACAGGCTAGATTAAGTTAATGAGTTATTAACTAGTTAATGTATGAAACATGCTTGTTTAATTAACAGATTTAATTAAAGAGACGACCTTGGGCTAATTTGAGTTTTACTCAAATAAGGAAAATGGTTTTTCTAAATCTTATAATACAAGGCTTAAGGGTATCAAGAAAACACTTAGTATCTTTGTGCTCCACACCATTCGGCCCTCCACCCCTGCCACTGTCGACAACCGCCGCCCAGCACCGCCGCTGACCGCCACCATCCGCCGCAACTGGAAAATAGTTTTTCCAGATTTCGTTTGGTTTTCTCGACGGTACTTTACACTACCTAGTGATATATCGTCTCGTTCGTTGTTAACCTCGAGTGTGATCAGGTAGATGGATCGCAAGGTTTGGTTTCACGTTCCGGCTCATACGAGATCGTAAGGATTGATCTCACCGAGCACCGCTAATTCGAATACTATTTTGATTATATTAATCTAGTTACTTTAGAATCGTAGATCTAATCATTCCTTTAAGTTTTGTTGTTTATCGTATTGTTTTGTTCGTAATTGCGCGACGAACAAAGCGTCGGTAAATTGGTATAAAACTTAACAGTAATATATTTTAATGACCTAAAGTCTAGAACAAGGATACGATGTTAATAATAATCCCATGGAGGCACGCCAAACAAAACTTCATGTTTAACACAAGGAAAATAATTATTGTCCAGAAACACGTTAATATTTGGTAGGGGCATGAAAGGATAAAGGATGAAGATGTGTTTAAAATAATGACATCGTATTGTAACATCTTAAACAGTGGTACCGGGCCATAAGACTAATGATGTGTGGCTGACATACGTTTTGAAGTCCAAGTTGCAGTGGTGGTTGATTAATTACGACGTGTTTTTCATAAGAACTACTAATAAATATGTTGCGAGTCTTGAAATTCACGATGAAAAATGTGAGATTAAATTGAAGAAAAACGAACAAATAATGCGTGCTATAAGTAAAGCCATCATTGACCACAAGGATTTGGTCGCTCGCTCTCAGTTAGAATGTAGTCGCCATATTTTTAATTTTATGGTCTAACTAGCTAGACTCCAACATATTTCTGGTATCTTACAAATTGATGTACACTCAAAAACCATAATATAGATTGGATCTGTTAGTTGTACGTATACCGAGACAATCTAACTAATGAATACCATGGATTTGAGTCTTCAAAACCTATTTAACTCAAGAACACGATTTTAAGAGAGAAAAATTAAATTTTATAAAATTTCAATTGATTATTCAATTCGCAAATAAATAAGACTCGGGTCAAAAAAAGATAAACGAATTATAAACTGGGTCTAAAACAAAGTTCAAAATAATAAAGAAAAAACATAAGAATGCGAATAACTTCCAAAATACAGCATTTGTGGGTCCAGAAGTTCGGTAAACCGCCTAGGGCAGTTTATCATGACGTAGCCCTCATCGTAATCTTCGATTTGGTTACTTGTGGGCTTGAAACGGAGATCCGAGTAAAAAATGTCATTTTCAGTGGAGTCATTTCTTAACACGATGACAGACTTCAAGAAATAAAAGAGCTCGATTCTTTATATTTGGGTCTACATCACAAGTGTATTCTCGTAATAAAAATTTGGCTGGTGCACTCATATTGCTCTGTATTTGTTATAAAACTATCTACATGTGATTCTTGCCTAGTGGACCATTGCACTACACGGTGGACAACTAACAGACATTTATAGCCACAAGCTATAGCGTGTTGGCCCTTTATTAGTCTTCGTAAGCATCTCCATCCATTATTACTTCATGTACCCTCAAGTGATTTTACACCATATTTTTCAACTTATATATGACAATAATTATTTTATATGTTTGTATGATTTACAGTAATACTTGTATTAGTCCCGTAATAAGTGAAATTTAACACCTATACGCTTTCACTGACCAATTTAAAATTAATGGAAACACTCAACACTTTTTAAACTTTTCTTTATTAATCAATAATGATACAATAAAGATGCAAGCAGTTTGCGAAATAGCTATGAACAAATCCTAACTAAACTGCTTGCATGTGATAGACAACAACAGATATTATCTAAGAAAAGTTTATGATCAACAAATGATCAAGCACAAGACCAGACACCTTTGATAACAATATTCAATTCTCGAATCAGGTAACTTAGGTTAACTGGTGGTTTACACTCTGCTCGAAGGAATAAATTTCTGGAGTAATTTCAGCAGCGTGTAACCTTGTTGGGTGCACACAAAAATCGATCGCTCAAGTCCTCAATTTATAGTATTGGGAAACGTAGAGCCAAATGAATGATCGATCGATTCCACGTGTAAGAATTTCTTTGGTGCAGAGGATATTTCATGGGACGAGCACGACTAACGGAATTCTGACAGTACTTTATGTCGTCTTGTGATCGCCGATATCTTCTAGAAGATTTGCAAGATATTCCCATAATCAGCGATGCACAAACTTGTGCTTTACTTGTGTCTTTCTGTGACACTGAAACTTCGGGCCTATGTACACTTCTGGCAGCCATGAGTCTTCGGATACTCATGCTTCTTCAGATGGCCTTCAGCTTCAGTGACATTCACTAAGAGTTTTGCTTAGAGAAGTATATGTTCATTGGTTCAACGTTTTTGTCCGATGTGCGCTGAACCTGTTACACTATCCGATAGGTTAACCAGTATCTGATTCTTCACGGGGAACTAATCGTTGTTTCAGATAGTGATCAGATAGTGTAACTTGGTAACTGAAATCCGAACTGATCAGATTCAATTACCCACAATCTAAGGAACTAATCCTCAGATTGTCTTCTAACTATTTGTCTTTTTGTCTTCATTAAATCCCTTCAGCGAGGGATGCTTTTCAGCGACCCAACAATAACCCATATTTGATGTAGACAAATAGTTATGCAACTCCCCCTGAATCTGTGAAGGTTCTATATTTAACCTTGAGTATTTTTCACAATTCAAAGGGTCTTCGACATACCTAGAAAACATTACAATATATGGTGATCTGATAGAATCTGATCACACTACAATTCATAATTCATATTTTCTTTTTGAGTTTTTCTAAGTATCTAGCAAGCAAATAAACTCAGGTATGTCAAAATCATCATCATTAATTGATGATGTTCATGCATAACAACCAAGCAATAATAATAAGAGTTAAATGTTTTGAAGCATGCGGAAAGATAGAATTGTTTTAAGGTACAGACAATTGTTTTTGAATCAGAAAATATCACCCAGCAACATCATCTGAGGTTCGCCTTCACTCCTCTCTCCTTTTCTGACTCCCAGACCAAATACATGTTCTTCATCCTCCTTGGCTCTCTGGAGCTCCTCTTCACTCATTCCCAGCCCTCTTGCAGCCATCCTTGCTTCTTCCTCGTCTAGGACCACTAACCCTTTTCTTTTCTTAATTTTGTTTGAAGGGAGGTCAGCATGCCTTTTTCCTTTATTACGAGAGGGAAGTTTGACCTTTTTTTTTTGGAACAAGATGAGCTATTTCTCCCAGAGAGACAGACATACGAGCAGTTTTCTTTGGAATGATTGAGATGCCTGATTGAACTGTTGGAGTTTTGGTAAACCCTTTCACAACTTTATCAATGAGAGGGCTTAAGTGAATACTCTCATCCTCACTATCTGAAGAGGAAACAAGCTTCTTAGACATTGAATCTCCCGCCCTCTCCTTTCCATTCCTATTTTCTTTAAGCCTTGCACCCAATTTGTTTCTGACAGATTGATGAGAAACTCCGGCCGGTTTACAAACAACATTCTCCGGAGCTCCTTGCTGAGGCGCTGTTTTCTCCCCCTGAAAATGTGGAGGAGAGCGTAGACTGGAAGAAACATTTTCGTGCACTATAGGGGACTCAGCAAAATGATTATTAACCGATTGGGCAAGGATATCGAACCTGGAATGTAGTGCAGTTACTGATTCAAGTAAGGCAATCTGGTTGTCGCTGATATGGTTGACAGCAGACTCAAGAGCCTCGATCTTATCAGAGTGTTCAGAAACGACATTGTAGGTTGTCTGCAGGTTCTTTGTCAAATTAGCTTGATATTTATTCAGAGCCCTCTGTGCTTTATTTAGTTCCCGGATGTTTGCATTTATGGTGCCACAGTAGTTCATGAGAGTACCACAGCGTCTGAAGGTTTTGACAACTGTGGTCTTTTTACGTCTCCGGGAACTTTCAGGAACGTCAGAAGGGGCTGATTTTGGAATTTGTGGAGAAGTTGCTGCAGGTTTATCAACAGATCGTTCAGGAGAATTTCTTTTAGCAACTAGAGATTCTTCAAATTGTGGGAGTGGAGATTTAGAAGCTGCACCGTGTTGTGGAGTTTCATCGAAGTGGTCATCACTTTCTTCCACATCCAGGGGATCATCGATAGACTAACCTTTGCCGGACCCGGTCAAAGGATGTCGAGTCTTGGTCGTGGAGCTTCTGAACGAGTAACGTTGTGTTTTGAGATCTTGACGTAGGATCCGACCTGAGGTTTTCTTATGTGGTGGAGAGGGGTGGTCAGAAGATGAGTGTGAGTTCAGTTCTGTGTCCACAGAGCGGTGGGAACCATTTGTTTTGGAATCTGAAGAATGGGTGTGCGAGGTGCTATTGACTGAATCCTGTGCCTCCTAACGAGGGGGACTGGGCGGAGGAGAACTAAGAAACATTAACATACCCGGAGGAAGATTGGGAGCCTCCTCTCTTTCTTGACTGGTGAAGTTTGAGTCACCTACGACACCTGATTTGAAATGGGGCCCAACGTTTGCATTGAAAACTGCCTCCCCAGAGATTGTAAGAAGACCATACAGAGAAAACGAGGAAATGGTACGAGACTATCCCTTTTTGGAACACAAACCTTTTGATAAAGTTGCAAGAAGACACGAGATGCATAATCAATCCTTGTATCTGAAAAAGGGCGGCTCCTAAGATAAATGCATGTTCGGATACTGCATCAAATCCCCTTGTTTTGCTGGTTAGGCATTGGGAGACTGTCATGAAGAATGCAGACCACAAAGGACCCATTTTAGTTCTTGATACGCCTTTTGTGAAAGAACCACGATATTTTATGTATGGAAGAACAAGAGCCCTGGCCTCATTAATCTCAGGAAGGTCACCAAAATCTTGATTTGGTCCAAGATAATCCATTTTCGTGGCTGTTCGGAAGAGTGCAAGATTGAAGGAGACACGATGACGTCCTTGCAAAATGGTGCCTGAGATGTAGTCTTCCCCATTCTCATGCGAAGCAGTGCACATATACCAGAACTCTAGAAGCATGCGTTTAGATAATGGAAAGTCATAATGAAGAGCTTCCCTGAGTGGGTGGTTATTGAAGAATCCAATCAGTGCCTGAAACTCTGGTTTTAACTGACCTCTGGGATTTAGATTGCATCAAGAGTTATTTTTTGTGTAATACAGATCTATGTAACGGCATTGTACAACGGGAGCAGGTTTGATTGTTGTGGGTAAGGATACGTTGAACGGGATTCTAGATGAGGATGTCATGAAGAAGATGATGAATAGAGAGAGTATGGAGAAAGATGACTTGAGAGAAATTTTGGGAAAGAGGATACGGAATAGTGAACAGAGTGTGTATCGAAATGGAGGATGGGTGCGATCAATGGTTGAATGTGAATTGATAAATGATCGAACGGTTGGGGTGAGAGTAGAGTAGGCGTGATGAGAGGTCAATCAATAGGGCAGTAAAAATTGGCGGGAAAAGACATCTAAGGGTCTCCATTAATTAGGTAGCAGAGATGATGACCAATGAGTCTAAAGTATGTTTAGAGGTCCTATGAGAATACGCCACGTTATCACGCGCTGAAGATTCTTCAGATGGCACACAATTATCTGATGGTGCTGAAGATTTTTCAGACTTTTCAAAAGCAGCGCTGAGGATTTAACGCGCTGAAGATTTTTTTTTTTAATTTTTTATGCATTCAGCATACCAAGCCTGCCAATTAGATAATTGAGCCTGGTTCATCCAACGGTCTAGTGAAAAGATCAGCAAGTTTGATGTTCAGTGGGAATGAAATGGGCTTCGACATCACCTTTCACAACATGATCTCGAATAAAATGATATCTGACATCAATGTGTTTTGTTCGAGAATGAAATATTGGATTATTGGTGATAGCTATAGCGCTCGTGTTATCACAGTATGCAGGAAACTTTTGTAATGCTGATCGAAATCGGAGAGTTGATTCTTCATCCAAAGAAATTGAGCAACGCATGCTCCAGCAGCAATGTATTCAGCTTCACAAGTAGAGATTGAAACAAAGGATTGTTTCTTGCTAGACCAGCTTATCAGGTTTCCTCCCAAAAATTGACATCCACCACTTGTGCTTTTTCTATCAAGATTGCATCCAGCGTAGTCTGCATCGGAGTATCCGACAAGATCAAATCAATTGTCTTTTGGATACCAGAGGCCCACGCTATGTGTGCCTTTTAGATACTTGAGAATTCATTTCACAACGTGCATATGAGATTCCTTTGGATTAGTTTGATACCTTGCACATAAGCATGTGGAAAACATAATGTCGGGTCGGCTTGCCGTCAGATAGAGTAGAGAACCTATCATTCCTCTGTAAATTGTTGGATTTTCAGCCTTCCCAGGAAGATCTTCTGTTAATTTTAGATTAGTTGCCATTGGAGTCTTCACAGAGGAGCATTTTTCAAGATCAAATTTCTTTAGAAGTTCTGATACATATTTTTCTTGATTTATGAAAATTCCCTCTTGAGAGTGTTTGATTTGTAAGCCCAAGAAGTATGTTAATTCACCCATCATACTCATCTCATAATTGTCTGTCATAAGTTTGGAGAACTTTTGACACATGTTCTCATTTGTTGACACAAAAAATGATGTCATCTACGTATATTTGAACTAACATGATATTTGATTTGTGTTTGCGAATAAACAGAGTATTATCAATTCTTCCTCTTGTAAACCTGCTTTTAAGTAGAAATTGGGATAAAGTATCATACCATGCCCTTGGAGCTTGTTTTAACCCATAAAGAGCCTTATCAAGTCTGTAGACGTATTCTGGATGTCAGTGATCTTCGAACCCTGGAGGTTGTTTTACAAAGACTAGTTCTTGAAGCTTTTCGTTAAGAAAAGCACTTTTGACATCCATTTAATAAACTTTAAAGTTTTTGTAAGCAACATATGCGAGAAACATTCGAATTGCTTCTAGTCTTGCAACTGGGGCAAAAGATTCATCGAAATCGATGCCTTCCTCCTGTCGATACCCTTGGGCCACTAATCTTGACTTGTTTCTAATCACAGTTCCATCTTGATCGAGTTTGTTCCTGAACACCCATTTTGTTCCAATGACATTTGTGTTAGACGGTGGAGGAACAAGTGTCCACACTTTGTTTTTCTCAAATTGTTGTAGTTCTTCTTGCATTGAAGATACCCAGTGAGGATCTTCAAGTGCAGTTTTGACATTCTTAGGTTCAATCATCGAGACAAATCCAGCAAATAAGCATATGTTGGCGCTGACTTGTTGGCTCCGAGTGCGAACACCCTGTTGTAGATCCCCAATGACTTGGTTTATTGGATGTTTCTTGTTCCATAGAGTTGATACTTGATTTGATGGTCCAGGTTCATCATTTGTGATAAGAAGAGTTTGTGTTGGAGAGAGTGGAGGAAGTTGGATGTAGAGGGGTATGGTGTCTGGAGAGGATGTGGTTTCATTTTCTTGAGTCTCAGAGATAATTTGGATGGGGGTTAATTGATCAGACACTGTATCCCTGATAGGTGTAATAGGCTCACTTTCAGATGGTATAGGACTTTCAGATTGGGTATTGTCAGATGTTGGAGTATTACTCGGAATATCATTTTGACTTTTTGAAGGGTGTTGACTGAAGGAGTATCAGATCTTTCTGAAGAGTGTTCAATATCTTCAGCTTGATAAGTTGAGACTGGTTCGTTGAAATTTAGTTCTTCATCATTTTTAGAAGGAGGACAAAGATCAGAAACATGTTTTTTCGTCAAAAGTAACATGAACGGCTTCTTCAAAGGTAGATCTTTTCAGATTGTAGAATCTGTATGCTTTGGACTGTTCAGCGTATCCGACAAAGATTCCGTCTTCAGCTTTTAGATCAAACTTTCCAAGATGCTCTTTGTTGTTTAGAATAAAACATGGACAGCCAAAGACTCTGAAATATTCAATATTTGGTTTTCTTCCCCTGACAACTTCATAAGCTATTTTGTTGTGTCTCTTGACAATTACTGCACTATTTTGAGTGTGAACTGCATACGTCCAGAATTGACTTGGAAGTTTGGCTTCGTTCAGCATGGTTCTGGTTGCTTCAATTAACGTTCTGTTTTTCCTTTCAGCAACCCCATTTTGTTCTGGGGTTCTTAGAGCTGAGAAATTTTGAGAGATGCCTTTCTCGTTCAAAAGTCTTCTAAGGTGACGTTTGTGAACTTGGTTCCTCGATCACTTCAGATACTTTTAAGTTTGACTCCAAGACTTACTTCAGTTTTCTTGCTGAAGTTTATGATTTCTTCAGCAGCATCACTTTTTTCTTTAAAAAGAAGACCCAACAAAATCTGTAGAAGTCATCTACGATAACCAGAGTATACCTTTTTCTTCCACCCAAACTTTCTACATTTACAGGACCGAAAAGATCCATGTGAATTAAGTTTAAGCAAGCCGTAGAGGCGGAGACTACTTTGGATCTGAAAGATGCTCGATGTTGCTTTCCTTTTTCACAAGCAGAACACATTTTATCTTTGGTGAAAGTAAGTTTTGGGAGCCCTTCAACTAAGCACCTTTTGCTGATGTTGTTTATATTTTTGAAATTTAGATGTGAGAGTCTTTTGTGCCAAAGCCAGTTAACATCAGTTGGAGCAGCAGCGAAGAAACATAGTACCTTTTCAGGAGAAGCAGAATTCATATCGAGAATGTACATGTCATCTTTTCTTGGTGCATCCATTACCACTGTTCCTTCTGGATTAATGATGTGATGTAGCCTTTTGTATCAGTAAAAAGCACCATGTACTTGGCGTCACAAAGCTGGCTTATACTTATCAGATTGTGTTTCAGGCCATCCACAAAGAGTACTTTCTTGAAAGCACATGACCCATTAGAGATTTCTCCTTGGCCTACTCCCTTTCTGGATGAATTATCACCGAAGACAACTTTAGGACCAGCTTTGTCTGTGAAGTTTTTAAGAAGCGATTTGCAGCCCGTCATATGTCTAGAGCAATCACTTTCCATATACCAGATGTCATTGTTTCTATCTGACGAATCAGATGATCTTGACATCAGACACTTGCAGTTGTTGCTGACTGAGGAATTTTTAAATTCTTTCTGAGATGGTTCATCACTATCTGATTCTGTATTATACACCCTTAATTGACAAGTAGCTTTAAGGGCTAAGGCTTTCACTTCTTTTGTGCTACTGCGAGTTTGACCTTTAGAAACTGAAATTCTCGTTCAGTTTCTTTTCATACTTTCTTTTATATTCAACATTTGTATCAGAATCAGATGTGGATTGATTAGAACTCTGCTGATTGTTCTTCAGGTTTACTCTGCAATTTGCTTTATAATGACCAGTTTCGCCACACCGAAAACATTCATTTGACCTTTTGTGTATTTGAGAATCTGATGCTTCAGAGTTGTTTCGTTTCATGACTTTGTTGTATCTTGTTACGAGAGCAGCCATTTGTTCTACCAGGTCGAGTGCATTATCACAGGAATAGTCACTGATAGAGTCTTCTTCAAGATCGTTGTCATCGACATCAGATAATATCTTTTCTTCATCATTTTGGAACAACTATCTCTTGCATCTTCAGAGATCGACGGTCTTAAAGACGCATCAGCAATAAGAGAAACAGAGGATTCACCATTTAGTTAAGAATACACAGTATTCTCATTCTCAAAATTCATTAGAGTGCTGTAGAGACTGCTCAGATTCATGTTTTTCAATTTTCCTGTTGTTCTTAAAACCGTGGAGATAATGCTCCATTCCTTTGGAAGAATTTCCAGGATTTTGTGCATCAGCTCTTATGTATCTTTCTTAATATCAGCTTCTTTAAGTTCATTTGTTAGAATCACAAACCTTCTGTATGACAGCTTAAGAGATTCACCTTGAATGACTTTAAATGCCTCATACTTTCGATTTAACATGGATTTTTTGCTTGTTTTAACAGCATCAGTTCCTTCATATGACGTTACCAGTATATCCCAAATTTCTGTGGCAGTTTTACATTCTTTGACCGTAATAAGAATGTGATTTGGTAGAGAGGTTTGAAGAAGAAACTTCAATTTTGCGTCTAATCCTGCCTTTTCTTTTCCATCTTCAGTCCATAATTCTTTAGGTTTTGCTTCCTTAGATTCATATACAAAATCTTCTTCATCTTGAAAAAGAAATTCTTCTTCTTCTGTTGAGTGAGAGCTTTCTTCTTTTCTATCTTCAGATGAACTTTCTTCTGTTTTAAAGATGACAGGTTTACGACTGAGGGAATGTGGAACATAAGGACCAGCTTCGAGTATACTAGGAGCGAGTTCGTGCTGGTGTTTGGCAAATCCCAGAAATCGCACTTTCCACATTCCAAAGTCATCATCTGTGAAGACTGGAGCATTTGATTTTGAACCGAGGTTCAGTTTGGAGACCACGTCGCTCATATTGATCAGTAAGTGAGCAGAGCAACAATTATGAATTAATTGTCCTGCTCTGATACCAATTGTTAGTCCTGTAATAAGTGAAATTTAACACCTATACGCTTTCACTAACCAATTTAAAATTAATGGAAACACTCAACACTTTTTAAACTTTTCTTTATTAATCAATAATGATACAATAAATATGCAAGCAGTTTGCGGAATAGCTAAGAACAAATCCTAACTAAACTTCTTGCATGTGATAGACAACAACAAATATTATCTAAGACAAGTTTATGATCAAAAAATGATCAAGCACAAGACCAGACACCTTTGATAACAAGATTCAATTCTCGAATCAGGTAACTTAGGTTAATTGGTGGTTTACACTCTGCTCGAAGGAATAAAGTTCTGGAGTAATTTCAGCAACGTGTAACCTTGTTGGGTGCAACAGAAATCGATCGCTCAAGTCCTCAATTTATAGTATTGGGAAACATAGAGCCAAAGGAATGATCGATCGATTCCACGTGTAAGAATTCCGTTGGTGCAGTGGATATTTCATGGGACGAGCACGACTAACGGAATTCTGACAGTACTTTCTATCGTCTTGTGATCGCCGATATATTCTAGAAGATTTGCAAGATATTCCCATAATCAGCGATGCACAAACTTGTGCTTTACTTGTGTCTTTTTGTGACACTGAAGCTTCGGGCCTATGTACACTTCTAGCAGCCATGAGTCTTCGGATACTCGTGCTTCTTCAGATGGCCTTCAGCTTCAGTGACCTTCACTAAGAGTTTTGCTTAGAGAAGTATCTGTTCAATGGTTCAGCGTTTTTGTCCAATGTGCGGTGAACCTGTTACACTATCTGATCTGTTAACCAGTATCTGATTTCGCACGGAGAACTGATCGTTGTTTCAGATAGTGATCAGATAGTGTAACTGGGTAACTGAAATCCGAACTGATGGCCTTCAGCTTCAGTGACCTTCACTAAGAGTTTTGCTTAGAGAAATATCTGTTCAATGGTTCAGCGTTTTTGTCCAATGTGCGGTGAACCTGTTACACTATCTGATCTGTTAACCAGTATCTGATTCCGCACGGGGAAGTGATCGTTGTTTCAGATAGTGATCAGACAGTGTAACTGGGTAACTGAAATCCGAACTGATCAGATTCAATTACCCACAATCTGAGGAACTAATCCTCAGATTGTCTTCTAACTATATATCTGTTTGTCCTCATTATATCCCTTCAGTGGGAGATGCTTTTCAGCGACCCAACAACTTGTATATTGTGGTACATGCAATCAAAAAATATAATGTAGAAATTAGTTCCTTGAAAATAAGTTTGTGGACCGAAATTACATTCCAGAAGTAAAAAAACATGGATTATGTGTATTTTTAATATTTGTAAGGGATCTACTTTGTAATTATTCCAGAGGTACACTCTTTATCGCATACAAAGCCTAAGAGGATAAGGTATCGTTATATTAAACTCGTGTTATAAAGATACTTTTACATGTTTAACATGGTTTTAATATAATTCTTAAAATCACATTCACTCATTTAATAATCTTATAACATTCATTGGTGATCCACAAAAGTATTCCAAAATATCACAATGTAGAAAAGAAGAAAAATCTTTTAACCTCGTGTCAAACCTACTAGAGTATTTGGCGCAATGCATTGCATGGTTTTGCGAGCTTTGGCACTTTTACATACATCACATAGAGTGCTCTAAAGCTCGTATGTACCCTCACTAAGCTACTATTCTCTCTCGACGGATTAGATTACAATAATGGATGCACGATCGATGTAAGTGAGTATCTTGATACACCCAAGTGAACGGATAGAGTCTTGTGGTACGAGTTTCAATGTTCCTCTCTAATTCTCGAGCATTTGGATGCAATACAAAATTCTCAAATAAGTTCTATACAATACATTTGACACATTGTTTTTCTAATTAACCAGAACACTTCCTCTTCAAAATGAGTAATACATCACTGCTTTCAGGTTATAAAGATAAAAGATTATTATAGAAGTAATAATATATAGATTAAATAGGATAATTGTGGTGAAAAGTCTTGCACCTTTATTTAGATGTTAATAATATTTCAAGATATAAATAAGGTTAAATAGATATTTTCACTCTATATTAAAAGAGTTGATTAGTGGGGTGTGGGCCCCACTACATTTTATCAAATAATGTAAATTATCATAATATATTACTTGTTTTAAAACATTCAAAAATGAAAAGTGAATTATATGTTTTGTAAAAAGGAGGAAGGATATAAATTTGCATACAGCAAGAGCTAGAAAAATGGAGATTGCAAAAAAAAAAAAAAAAAAAAAAAAGCTAAGATAGCGAATTTAAATATCACTCAATCCAATTTATGGAATATTTTTTCCCTCTAAATGAAATAAAAAAGGGGGAAAAACTAAATATTGTCGATTAAAGTTGCATTTGACGGTTTCTTTGAATGGAATGTAAAACGTCGCAAAATCCAAAGCGTGGTGAAAAAAACCACTTTAAAAGATTCTTTTGGAGTACCCGATAAGGTGTAATAGAATCCACTAACTTGTCATTTAAAAAAAATCCACTAAATTGAGAGCCTCTACAATGGAATCGGGATTAGGGATTTGCGTCTTCCACCAGCGGAGAATCAGCCGCCAAAGGTCTCTAGATAGCCACCCTACACCTAATGAAGATAATTTAGATCAATGGAAGCTTCATCTTAGCGAGCTGCCAAACTAGAAATCTAACTTATTTAAAAAGTAATAATTTAGATATTTGAGTAGAAAAAACAAACATAACTTATTCTTAGAAATGCTAATATTCACGTCTATAGCTAGCCACCACCTAATGAAGAGAATTTAGATCAATCCCTTTCTTGTGAAAGTTTACTCTCGTTGGAAGCTTCTTCTTAACGAGCTGCCAAACTAGAAACCTAACTTATTTAAAAAGTAATAATTTAGGTATTTGAGTTGAAAAAACAAACATAATTTTTCTTAGAAATGCTAATATTCACGTCTCTAGCTAAATAATGCATCATAGTTTCCAACTAAATATCACACATGAATTGCATGTCTCCAACGAGACATAGAACCCCACATCATTATGATTGGTGTACAATTTAAACACCGACACATTAAAAACCATTTGATATCCACAAGTCATGACATCATATCTACAAGTCTTTGTGGATATTTTGATATCTACGTGTGTATAAATAGATTCTAAATTTCATTAGACTTTACTTTTGACCAACAAATGGCTTCACAATATTACACGTTTACTTCTCTGTTCAAGGAAAATAACATTTCAAGCAAAGCTTCATATCGAAGGCCCCCGTTAGTGAATATTTCACCATTGAAATGCTCTAAGATTTGCATGCAGAGTAGCTCGTCCTCAATTACTCTATGTGCAAACACCAACTACACAGCCTGTAAGAGACTAGTAGGTACGTATAGAATTAACTTTTGTAGTCGAGCTTCTTGTTTGCTTTTATTAATCGTGCTTTTAGGTTGCGGTCTTTTCCGGTCTGTTTATTTAATTTATTTTTTTGTGGCCCTTGAGTGAGTTGAAGGAACTGATCAAGTCCGCATTTTCATGTGTGATTCACAAAAGAAAGCGAAATATAAACGCTTACTTAAAATTTTAGTCTTTGAGTAATTAAGAAACTTTTGGAGCACCCAATATTTTGGCCAATTAGCTTCCAACCGGTCACAAGCTTTATGTGTGTTGTTATATAATTAATGTTGTACCAAATCGATCACCAATTGTGATCGTGGATCATTAACTCATGGTAGGTTTTATGCTATAAGCTTATTACTATGAAGAAAATAAGTTAATTATAATGGAAACGATTGTTGAGCTAGGCAGTATCAAGAAGCAAAAATATAATCAGTACGAATGAATTTCCTACAATTGTTAGGTAATTCACCGCAAGTTGACGCTAACAACTTAATCGAAGAGCTCAGAGAAAGTACGAGAAGATCATTAACAACGACTATAAATCCCAAAACGACATTGAAGCTAATTGACACTATCCAAAGGTTGGGAGTTGGGTATTATTTCGAACATGAAATTAACGATATATTGGAAAAGGTCACGTGTGTTTTGCCTGACAAGGATCTATATACAACAGCTCTATGTTTTCGGCTTCAACGGTACAACGGCCTCCTTACTAATCCTGGTAACTGTCTCAATATTACTTATGCTTAAAACATTATGAATACCTATCTTTTTCACGTTTTCACCAAATATATAATCTCTCCCTCTCAATTTTATTGTCCATATTTCCTTTTTGATATGTCCTAAAATTATTGTCAACCTGAAGATTTCACCTATCAAAAAACAATTATGTGGTAAAGATATGATAGAACTTTATTGGTTTCAGAGTGTAATAAATGCAGTTTTATTAAACCGTATTATTCTTGTCCGTGGTGATGATAATGTAAGACACAAGGAGTATTATGATAAAACTGAATTTAATACCTTGAATGGCAAAGCAGATGTTTTCCAAAAGTTCATGGATGCAAATGGTGATGTAAAGAACTCGTCAAGTGATGACATAGAAGGATTGTTGAGTTTATATGAAGCTTCATGCTTGGGTGCAACCGGGGAAGACATATTATCGCAAGCCAAGGAATCTACGATAAAACACCTCCAGAAATTAGTTTCAGAATTAAGCCCCAAACTTCATAAAAAAGTTATTCAGGGTTTAGAGCTTCCAAGGCATATGAGGATGGAAAGATTAGAGGCAAGAATGTATATTCAAGAATATGGTAATGAAGAAGATCACAACCCAAGTCTACTGGAGTTTGCAAAGTTAGATTACAATCGGGTCCAATCATTACTCCAAGAGGAGATGGTTGAGGTAACAAGGTACTCCCTACTCTCACAAAAATATTCAGTTACTCTTTTAAAAAATAATTCAAAAAAGATCCATTTTTTCTCAAATATAAACGAACCGCTTAATAAAATATACTTCTACTATTATCATGAACTCTGCCACTAACTTTTCCTAAAAACACTTGCTTTCTCTAAAAGAACCTTATACTTCTCCGATTCAAAATAAGTGATATATTTTCTTTTTGAGGTGATTCAAAATAAGTGACAAACTTTGAAAAATTACCTTAATTATTTGACAAAAAATAGTAGAGCCCACACCATTAACTATCTACTACTATAATAAAGTGAAATGACTCTTTTACCCTTAATTTTGCTTTTAAACATCATTAACCCACTTTATTTAAAAAGTGCGAGATTCATTTCCCACTAACTATCTAATTAATCTAAATTAATCATTATTATAATTTTTTTACCTTAAAAACCATGAAAGCAACAATATTGTATCACTTATTTTGAATCGGAGAAAGTATTTTATCAACATTATTACTAATGACCTTCTAACTATCATTTAAAAACTTGCGCAAAAAAGAAATGCGGATTTTTTTGTTGGACGAAGGGACTAATAAATATTGTTCGTTTTATGTTAATTCCGTAGTATATATCTTAGTTATTCCACTAGCTTAGTGACTTTGTGATATGATTTTAGGTGGTGGAAACTATTGGGTCTAGACAGTAAGCTGAGTTTTGTTCGAGATCGACATGTTGAGTGCTTTCTATGGGCCGTAGGACTATTACCAGAGCCAAATTACACTAGTAGCAGGATCGAGCTCGCTAAAGTCGTCGCCCTAATGTTGGTTATTGATGATATATACGACACTTATGGCTCGTATGATGATCTTGTACTCTTTACCAAAGCAATTCAAAGGTTCGATTATCTTTTATTTAATTTATTCATTAAAGTGTTGGAATAAATCTACAACGTACTAATATGTTAACTCAACAGATGGGATTTAAATGAAATGGAACAACTTCCTGAGTACATGAAAGTTTGCTACTTGGCATTGTATAATACTAACAAGGAGATTTGTGACAAAGTCCTCAAAGAATGTGGGCTAAGTGTCCAACCATATCTACGCAAGACGGTAACTTTTATAGCCATTTTAATAAGAATGTCCGCTTTTTAAACGCACATATAAAGGACAAAGTTAATTGTTTGTGTGTTCATATTCTAGTGGATTGACATGGTTGAAGCTTACATGGTGGAAGTCGAATGGGTAAAACGTGGGAGCACACCGAAACTTGAAGAATACATAGAGAATGGGGTTACAACATCAGGGACATGTATGGCATTGGTGCATCTATTCGTTCTCATATCCGAAGGGGTCACAAATGAAAATATTGGCCATCTTCTTAATCCGTATCCTAAATTCTTCACGTTGGCCGGAACCATTCTTCGTCTCTGGGACGACCTTGGAACCGCTAAGGAGGAACAAGAAAGAGGGGATGAATTGTCAAGCTTACAATTACTCATGAAAGAGAAGAACATAACATGTGAGAAAGAGGGAAGGGAACACATTTTGCAGCTCATCCATGGGTTATGGAAAGATCTAAATATGGTGCTAGTGACACCAAATGTGGTGCTCTTGCCAATCATTCGAGTTGCCCTTAACACATCAAGAGCTTCTCAAGTTGTTTATCAACACAATGAAGATAGCTATTTATCAAGTGTAGAGACTCAAGTACAATCTCTGTTCTTCAAATCTATTGATATATAGGTTGTGTTTGGTACACTACAATTAAAGAGTGAATGGAAAAAATCTGTTTGTTTTGACTGATGGAATGAAATTATTATTATTATTGATGGAATGTGATTCTTTATATATTGTTAATTTTCCTTTGCACATGATTAAGCATGTTATTATTACATTTCAAGCCTACGTATAACGTCCCAAAAATTACAACAAAAAACTTATTAAATACTAATAATTGATACCTTAAAGACATGATTAAAAAACAATCATCTTTATTATAAAGACGAGACAACATGACCCGTGCGATGCACGGGCTTTGTTCATGATTAAAATTGCTATGTTTTCATGATATCTCTGGCATGTATATATATAAAAAAAACTCTAAATGTTTTGTATGATAAAGCAAAACAGTAAAAAAAACTCTAATTGTTTTGTATGTATATCTCTGGCATGCATGTATGTATATAAAAACAGTAAAAAAAAACTCTAAATGTTTTGTATGATAAAGCAAAACCAACTGCATCTTATAATTGTAAAAACTTTTTCATTCTGTTGTAATCAGAAATATTAGAAATTTTTTTTAATAAAAATACAACAATTAGGGTAACAAATGAACACAAATATAATAAGACAAAAGTAAACAGTAGGAAAGACTTATTAGAACTAAATTAAATTGTATTTGAATAATTCTATTAATTTCTGGCTTTATTATTAGTTTATGATCAACACTTGTTTATGATTAACAAAATTAACCTTATTTATGATTCGTATTTATATAAGTCATTAATCTCCTATAGAAATTAGAAAAAAGATGACAATATTACATTCAAAACCCTAAATAAAAAATAATTGAAATAGATCCGATAAACAAATCAACTTAAATAATCTAATTCAACATAAATTCTATAAACAAATCATTCAAAACTATAAAAAACCCTAAATAAAAATAATTGAGATAGATCCTATAAAATCTATAAAAAAAACCCTAAATAAAGATAATTGAGATAGATCCTATAAACAAATCAACTTAAATAATCCAATTCTACATGAATTTTATAAACAAATCATTCAAACATATAGAATCTCAGTTGATTTTCATTAGAGTAGAATAACTTAAACCTTGAAGTATACATTTTGATACTTTACTCAAAAGTATGTTACAAACGAAATTCAGATTCTTAAAAGGACCACAATTGATAAAAATAAAAACTATTTGACATAATAATTGAACGAATACTTAAGAATGGGAATTGGAATCAAAGGATTCATAAAGCACCAAGGATATAAATGATTTTACAATTCTTCACCAACCCATATTAACTTTGATCTTGGAATTTTAAGCAAATGTTGTTCTTCGAACATAGCTTTCTTTGACACATGCACAAATGTTTATAATTACTATGGTGAATTTTAATGAACCTAAATTATATCATAACGATATCTAGTCATAGCCATTTTTTACATGCAATTCTAAAGAAAATAGGAAAGAAACTTGTGTTTACCTTTCTTTTGGACATCTTTATCTGTACCCATTCATCACGATTAAAAATGCTTTGGTTGTGAATAGCTTTGAATGGCTATCAAAGACTTTTAAATATACAGGGTAATAAATGCTTTGCTTGAAACGTTTAAAACTCTTGGATTATCAATCCCAATTAAATTTAATGTATGTATTCTTCGGTTAAGAAGACTAATGGACATGCTATAAATTAATTGAGTAAATGCTTTGGTTGAAACGGATTTGTGAATATAGTTAATCGAGTTGGTTCAAGTATTTGTTAATATACAAATTATTAATTTAATTGTGAACATGGTAATAAATGATATTGTAATAAATGCAACTTCAATTTGGAACTCAATTTTTAAGTAGATATAGATAAACAATGCGGAAATATAAAAACATAACTCAATGCAAAACCGCTCGGGACCCATCCTCCAATGGGGCCCTTTATTAGTTTTGAAAATCTAATAACAAATAAACAACTCTCCAGCAGTGGTGTCATATGCAAACATTCCCCTTTCCCTTCTTATTAGTACCTTCACATGACGGAGAGCTTGGGGTAAGCTAATGCTTAGTGAATTATCCCGAAACATACACAGTGTGCATCATACCATCAATTATGCTCAACCCATAACAATCACATCACTTAATTAACCACATGTTGCACTCACGCTTTAGTTTGTTATTATTACGCTCGGTGGTCGGCACAGTCTCAATTTCAACGGGTGAGCCCCAGTACCGAACCACACCCCTCCAACACCCGACCTTGATGTCCCAAGTGCACAAGTCGTTCGTATCACACTTGGAAAGAGATGGGTCAACCAACACATTGCCAAATCACATGGCAAGCCCACATCAATTCATATTTAACACACATAACCAAAACACATGGCCTGCACACAACATCATCACAACAATCATCAATCTCAACACGACGTAGCAACAAACGTTATAATCAATGATACACATCATATAACACATAACAAATAAGACTACTACTACTATACTAAAAAATATTCTGACATCACAATAAACATAAGGTGATACTTAAATAATAAGTAAATGTTGATATATTATTTCAAAAATAAATAAATATATACCTTGTAAAAATTTAAAAAAAATTAAAACATGCAAAATTATTTGAAGATATAAATAGATAGTTCGGTTCGGGTAATCGAAAGCAAACCCGGACCGTTAAACGGACTTGGGTTTTTAATTATCTCAATTTCCGGCTTCGGTTTGGTTATTTAGTGTAAGTTATCATTTTCTTCTTTTTAACACCCCCAAATATTTGTATTTAAAGGGTGTCTAGGAGGGCTTATTTAAAAGTTTGCATAGATGTGATTGTGAGCTTATTTAGAGTCCCTTAAAAAAGTTATTTTGTTGGGGATTTTTAGTGTTTATTAAGGGTTTTACATTTTTACTCACCACTTAATATTATTCATTTTCCTTTGTTCACTGGTAATTTACAATATCCTTAGACTACATGTAAGGGGGAGGTCGTATGGTGTGTCCCCCTGAGTCTCTTTAGTTTGGACGTTTTCATCCCCTTACGTCACTTCTTCCGAGACGCTTCTCAAAGGCTCAATGGTTGTCTATGCGACCGTTGTGGGTCGCCATTTTTCAAAGGAGGAGTGAGTGTTTTTAAAGGGAATGAGTTCGGTCGCCTGCTACGTGGGTTTGGTCGAGATTATTAATGTGTTTAGTCGCGCGCAGGAGAAAAGCTGATGTGGCGCTAATATGTCAGGAGTGACCAAGTGAACAACCGTCACCCTTTACGTCCAGTTTTATATAAGCTAAAACAAACACTTTATTTAGTAAAAACTTATTTTATTAAAGGGACAATTGCTTTTATATCTTGTAAAATTCATAAATAATTTATATATCTTTCTCAAATTCATTAATTATCTATATATCCTTCTAAATTTTGTAATTATCTACATATCCTTCTAAATATTTAAAACTCTCTTTATGTCCAAAAACGTATTTTAATATTTATTAAATCATTATAATATCAATAATAATTATCAAATAAGTATGTAATATATCTGTTGATTATGTATTATAAATCATGTTTATTTGCATGTATTATTGATTTTATCACGATTTAATAAATAATAAAATATGTTTTTGGATATAAAAAAGAGTTTTAAAGGTTTAGAAGTATAGGAAGATAATTATAATATTTAGAAGAATATCGAGATAATTTTAAATTTGAGAAAAATATAAAAATAATTTCTAAATTTTACTAAGATACTGATACGAATCAAACTAATAACAGTAATTAATTGAACACTGAAAAGTCGAACGATTGAATAATTCACTAAATAAATGAATAACAGAAAGAAAACTAAATAACAGAACTGTAATCTGAAACTATGATTTTCCGATGCCTGTTCTATTCATGAGATCGATCCCTATATAGGGCAAATCGTTCACATAATCCTAACCTGATAAGAACTCCTAATTGATAAGAACTCATAATAGATAAGAACGTAAATGATAAATCCTAATATAATAATAAATCCTAATATAATAATACTTTAATAATAATAATACTTATCTAATCATAGGTGATGATTAGGATCGTACCATTACTCCTCACCAAAAAACACACCTTGTCCTCAAGGTGTGGTCTTGGACTTGAATCTCCTTTCAATCGTTCTTGAGTCCGGGATCCCATGGTCTCTCTTGTGACTCAATTTCATCCTCCTCATCAACCAACAAAACTTGCAAAGTGTGATTAGTATACTTGTGACCTGGTGTGAATTTCTCATCACATCGAAAACATATTCCCTTAGCTCTTTTGTCGGCCAATTCTGTTCCAGTCAAATGTTTGAACTGACCTAGTCGGATTGAAGAACTCGTTTCTGCTCCCATAACTACAGCTGAAAGTTTAAAGTTACCCCCACCGGTTTTGTTTGTTGGTTCTGATGTGATTCCTTTACTCGTTTCATTGATCATAAGTGCTAATTTGATTATTTGGTTTGTTGGATCCCGACAACACAAATGTGTTGCGTTAAGGCTAAGTAAAGACGATAAGATAAAGAACACACAAGTTTTCAATGATTAAGAGTTTATTAAAACAACTTAATACAGTACAAAGTTTGAGGAAATAGATAGTACACACTAACTAAAACTTCATACTTGAAGTGACACTTTTGATCGCTCAAACTAGAAGACAATGCAAGGAGAGTTATATCAGCTGATACCAACAGTTGATATTAAATGTCCGAGTAATAACTATGAGAGAATTAATACCAGATAGTAACAAACTCTCAGAGAATGTTCTTGTGCTATGAATGTTAAAAGGTGTATGTAAATGCAAGCATTTACGTCTCTATATATAGCCCAAGATCCATGTTCCTTTGTCCACAAGTTAATCGACGTGTAAACATATCATTCGTCGATGTAGACTTGTCCACGGAAACATTTAATGCACTTGCATAGGTTATAGTCCCAATTGTACTTTGTGTCAACTCCTTTTGCTACCTTTTCTGACGCACAGTTAAAAGGTGTACTATGATAGTACAAAAGTAGTTGACTTTCCCTTTACATGCTTGGAGGGACAAACGATGATGTACTGACATATTATCTTCTATTCCAAAATAGAAGATCTTCATCGTTTTCTTCTTCTTTGAGCGGGAAAGGAAAATGTTCAAAGTGTCAAGAACATTTTACACCAAGACTTTATCTGCAGCGGGTACCATCAGCTGATTCCACTATCAGCTGAGTGGTCTTCTTCTGGTCTTTGTCCTTCGGTCATCGACTTCGAATGATCACTCTTATATAGCTGCTGATTTGACTTGATTCCTAGAGCTAAGTACGTACTCAGCTGAAGGTTTATGAATATACTTGTGCTTCAGCTGAGATACTTACTTCAGCTGATTTATTCTTCTTAGTTATCGATCATCAAATCTTATTTACTTAGTATGGGGACTAACATGGTTTAACCCCACTGGTTGTAATACACGAACTGATGTTTGAATACTGCTTCTCCAATCAATATGGTAATTTAAATTAATTTTGCGTAAAATGAGTGTATTTGGATTGCATTTTAGTATTTTGCCATCAGTTGAGTTAAAATTTATAAACAAACATATAAATGAATTAAATGTTATGAACTTACCTACAAATGAAAGCCGAATGATAATTTTATATTCGTCTTTAACCATATATTTTTATAAGGTTGTATTTGACGTTCACCAAATTTATCTTTATCAGATCAAAAGATGTTTTGTACAAAAAAGAAAACCCAAAGTAAGGTGATGATCAAATCTTTTGTAAACTTCAGAGTAAAGGTTAGGAAGCTATTTCTTTTGTATGAGCAAGTTTCTTGAATAGGTTAAAAGGAGGCTTTTTAAAAATCTCTAAACCATGGTAATATTATGTAAAAGTAGGATCTGGAGGGATTTCAGTAAATTAAATGCAAAGTTGCTATGTAGTGTACAAGTTGCTCTTTGCGGAGCATATGAAGAATTAGTCAGTGACGACATCATATAAACTTTGGAGCATATCATGACATTGTGATGATTGAGATTTACTGATTTATTTAGGCATGGTTGTAATTTTTGTATAAGGATTTGACGAAATTGTATAAATATAGTGAAAATATTGTTGTTGTAATTAGGGGTGGCAATAAGTCGGGTTGGGTTATAAACGAGTTGACCCGTTAGGGTTCACGGGTTGAAAATCTCAATCCAACCCAACCCGTTTATCTAAACGGGTTGAGATTTTCAACCCAACCTAATTACTAAACGTGTTGGGTCATAAACGGGTTGACCCGTTTAGAGATTTTTCAACATAACCGATATATAAATGTGTTGCAAATAGGTTGACCGATTTAAATATTATAATAACACACATGTTTTAAGAGTTAAATAACAAAATAAGTCGATTAAGTGTAAAATACAAACATAAGTTAACAACTAGTAGGCTAAATATCTAAATATAAAAAATATTAAATAAATAAATAAATTGAAATATATTATATTTTATATATTTAAGACATATAATATTTAAACGGGTTGGCGGGTCGTAAATGGGTTGTAAATCTACCCAACCCAACCTGTTTATAGGCGGGTATTAAACGGGCCGGATTGACGGGTCGAGTTAAATTTTGCCAGCCCTAGTTGTAGTAGTGAAAATGTGAATAAAATGAGTTAAAAAAGGCTTTAAAAATAATAAACAAACAACTATATAGCCATTGAGTTTGATTCTTTTAATCGCTAACGATGCATTGTTACGTCGCTTCACCTAACCGACGACTTAACCGACAAATACGTGCCAACAATGTGGATTTGGAGACCAAAATTGTTGGCACGGGCCTTGGTAACTACTTCTTCCGTATTAAAATAAGTGCATAACTTTAAAGTTCACGTTTTTTGAGGTAAAATAAGGTAATAAGAGATTAGTGGGGTAACTAGAATGGATGGTCCCCACATCTTGTACTAATTTGTTGCTTTTTATAGGAAGATAATTAGAATGGGATTCCAACTCAGCACCTTTTGAGTGAGATTTTGAGACAAAAATAGATGGACCTCACACCTTTAATGATGTTTAAAGAGGAATAAATAAGGGTAAATGGGTAATTTTAATTATAAAAACTTACTAAATAATGTAAATTATTAAAGTGATTCACTTATTTTGATACACCCTAAAAAGAAAAATGATTTACTTATTTTGATACGGAGGAAGTATATATATGTACCTTAATGAGATAAATACGCTACAATTCTTTGTTACGTTCTTTCTTTATTTTACCAGAAAAAGTAAAATAGTTCATTTTATTATTAAATTACTTAATTAATTATTAATTCAACTAATTTCAAAATGAAGTACATTTTTAAATTCAAAAAATACTGAAAATAAAAAGACAAACGTTAAGTTGAGACCCGATTGCACCGGTTCGTATCTGCGGTGTCTGCAACAACGACGAGAAGGACCAATTTGATTTCCCTCTGCAACTCCGTCATTCTCTCTGACATTTTTCCAATTCAATCTGTCGCAGAATCTCACCTTCCGCCATTAACAATCTCTCTCTCCCTCTCTAAAAATGGAAGTTTCCCCTTCTTGTTCATCCGAGCACCGTCGTTTATACTTGGTCCCTTCCAGGTAATCAAATGCAATCACAAAGAAGATGAAGAATTTAATTTAATTTAATTAGTTTTGTTTTGATTAATTTCCAGGTGGTGGAAGGAAGCTGACGGATGTTGTGATCCAGATGGGGGAACGAAGAAGAAAAGGAGAGGGGTTTTATACGGTGTGGTGCCGGCATCGGCTTCTTACGGTGGTCCAATGAAGATACTTAATAACATTTTTAAATCAGATCTTGCGTTTAACCTTATTAGGAAAGAAGAAGAACAAAAAGATGATGATGATGATTGTACAGAGAATAATGGTGGGGATGTAAATGGACGAAATTATGCATTGGTTTCTGCAGATATGTGGCTTCAAGCACTTAAATGGTCACTTTTTTTAGCTATTTAATAGTATCATGGATCATCAAATTCATATTTGGGCCATTATTTATTTCCTAGTGTGAATTAATCCTCTGCTGACTCTATATTAATTAGGGTAATTAGTAATTACATGCTGTTAACTTAACATATGCCATTTGGGAGTAGTAACTGAGTTAACTGGTTAATACATGTTTCTGTTACTGAATCTGCAATTACTTTGTCCAAAACATTTTTGTACACTTTTAACCATGTTCTATATATATATATATATATATATATATATATATATATATATATATATATATATATATATATATATATATATATATATATATATATATATATATAGAAGTGGGATCCTGTGAGGACTCCAAGAACGGTGAGGACTCGCGAGGACACCTCAAAAAAATTTCAAAAAATTCTGAAAAAAAAAATATATAACTCCCCATGATTATTACTACATTTGACCAAAAAAAATTCCGAAAAAAAATTATGATCCACTTTTTTTTGTGGATCATAATAATGATCCATATTTTTTTTGTGGATCAAAATTATGATACATATTTTTTTTTCGGATCACTTTTGAAATTTTTTATTTTTTTTTGGATCTTATAGGCTGCGATTTTTATGTTTTAAAAAGAAATTTTTTTGAAAAAAGTTCGTTTTGGATCATTTTCAAAGTTTTTTTGGAGTCCTCGCAGTTCTCACCGGTTTTTGAGTCCTCACCGGATCCGGACCCTGTATGTATGTATATATTTATATATGTATAGGTTTGTAAGAGCACTTGTTTGTGTGTATGTATAGGCATAGTGACAGTAAAGGAACAATGAAGGATGGTAAGAGTGTTTCAACAGCAGAAGATGATATAAGTATGACTGATATATATCCTTTACAACTCAAGCTTTCTGTTTTTCAAGAGACCAACACATTAGGTGTGAGAATAAACAAAAAGGTAAATATAATTATTTTTTACTCTAGTAATAACTATACTTATTTTACATTTTCTTTGGTCAACTATCGACACCATTATAAGAATCTTTTTGCTGAACCATTTACTAGCTAGCATGAAATATTTCAAAATTGAAGAAAAATTAAAGTTATTTAAGATTATGTTATTTTTTTATTTTCCTTACAGGATAATGCTGTTGATTGCTTTCGAAGAGCCTGCAAGATTTTTAATGTAGAGTCTGAACTTGTAAGTGTATTTTTTTATTCTGATTTGTTTAGTTTTATCAGCATTTTTCTCTTTGTTGTGCAGTTACACATCTGGGATTTTTCTGG
Source organism: Calendula officinalis (assembly GCA_963853835.1). NCBI lineage: Eukaryota > Viridiplantae > Streptophyta > Magnoliopsida > Asterales > Asteraceae > Calendula > Calendula officinalis. Next base: position 90,960,582 of record OY970822.1, on the reverse strand, counting down.
AGAAACAACCGAATTTCTTCTAAGCGAGAAAAATAAGAATGTAAAAGAATCTCCAAGACAATCAGAGCAAGATGTAAACTTTTTTCTTCGTTATTTTATCATTTTATTTAAATTATTATTATCCCAGTGGATATTTAATTATTACTTGTAATTAATATCTACTAATCATTCCAGATTCTCTTGGAATTGCAAGTTTATCGATTATCAGAATTAAATAAAAACAAAGAAATGCAAAAAGATGAGGTGGCATCACATCTGGTTAAAACTTCATCAAAGATTAACGGTTACTGTGAGAAGGGTTCATTGGGCCTAACGGGCTTACAAAATTTGGGAAATACTTGTTTTATGAACAGTTCTCTACAATGTCTTGCTCATACACCAAAGCTTGTTGATTATTTTCTTGGAGATCATAGAAAAGAAATTAATCATGATAATCCACTGGGAATGAATGTATGTTATGTTACTCCATTTGTTTAATTAGATGTTTCTATTTGTCAAAACGGGTCAATTATGATTACAAAGTAACTACTTTTTTAGTATGGGTACGGGTCTGGATGATCCATAATGCATTAATTATGACTGCAAAAAAATATTGTTAAAATAATAATCTAAATCTTTAAATAAGACGGTTTAATTGGCTTGTATATATTAAAATTTAAGTTTTGGGGATTTTTAACCTGTTTGGCCAGCTATTTTTATTTGACCTATTTGACCCTTTTGAGATATAATACAATCCAAATTAGAGTTGGTAAAATGCCAGAAGGGGCTATGGGTCAAAACAAATACAATATTGTTACAATAATAATCTAAATCTTTAAATAAGATGGTTTTATTGGGTTGTATGCAATAAAAATAAACATTTGGCGCCTTTTAACCCGTTTGACTAAGTTTTTTTATTAGGCCCATCTGACCTTTTTGAGATAAACCACAACCCAAATTGACCCATTCATAAGTGAACGGGTCAAATTTGCCGTCTTTATGGTTTACTTCTTGGGTTCTTTTTAGTTTCTATTTCTGAAGTGATTTTCTCACTTTTTCCAAGAATAACAAACAAAAAAGTACAAGATTACAATACTGCCCTTGTGATTTTTTCTATTCATGTGTCTTCTCTTCTTCCAATGATGAAAATTTCACATATTAATCAGGGTGAAATTGCAACGGCATTTGGAGATTTATTAAAAACATTATGGGCTCCAGGAGCAACATCAGTGTCACCAAGAGCATTCAAATCCAAACTTGCCCATTTTGCCCCTCAGTTCAGTGGCTTTAATCAGCATGATTCTCAAGTTTGCATTCATTTTTTTTTGCTGAATTAATTTTTTTTATTGCTGGTGGTGATATTTGAAGTCTAAAATAAAATGACAAGAATTTTGTTATGTAGGAATTGCTTGCTTTTTTATTAGATGGACTTCATGAAGATTTAAATCGGGTGAAATGCAAACCGTATGTTGAAGCAAAAGATGGAGATGGTAGACCAGATGAAGATATAGCTGATGAGTATTGGCAGAATCATTTGGCCCGTAATGATTCTATTATAGTTGATGTATGCCAAGTAAGTAATGTTTTTTTTTTTTTAATTTTTTAATTTTTTTTTTTTTTTTTTTTTTTTTTTGTATTTCATCCTTTTTTTTAACCATTTCTATATAAACAATTAAGTTTCTAATAAATGATCAAAAGATTTAGATGATTTTAAAAAGAGTAAAATACATAAATCATCCCTGTGGTTTGTATGATATTATGGATTTTGTTCCTTGGCTTTTTTTATTGCATGTATAGTCCCAAATTATAAAACTTGTAACATCAACAACCCCTAAAGCAAAGAAGGCTGTTGATGTTACAACTTACAAGTTTCAAGATTAAGGAATATTGATGTTAAAAGTTTCAAAATTAGGGACTATCAGTGCAATAAAAGAAGTCGAGGGACGAAGTCCATAATTTTATACAAACCACATGGACGATTTATGTAATTTACTATTTTAAAATTTAAACCGAAATTTTGAATAAAATTATTTTGGAAGTTTTGCGCATTACAAATATTGTTTGGCAACTTTAGACATGTTTCCTTTTAAGCTATTATTTATTTATTTTTCCTGATTGGCTGGTTAGAGATAAAACATAATATCATGTGTTTGGGATGTAAAAGTGTGAAACGTTTACAGTTAAAACTTTACCTGATTTAATTTAATTTTTTGCTGATTATAACCGCAGGGTCAATTTAGGTCAACTCTAGTGTGCCCAATCTGCAAAACGGTGTCAGTTACATTTGATCCATTCATGTATCTATCATTACCTTTACCATCAACATCAATGAGAACTTTGACTTTGACCATTGTGCCCTCTGATGGAAGTGGTCAACCAACTCCAGTCACAGTTACTGTTCCAAAGCAAGGAAAGTTTGAAGATCTTGTTCGTGCTTTGGGGCCCACGTGTTCTTTAGGGAATGATGAAACCCTAATGGTGGCCGAGGTAATTTTGATTTCATGTTTATAATTGTTCTTTTATCTGAAAATTAGGTATTTTGCAGGTGTACAATAATCATATAATACGTTTTCTTCGGGAGCCCAGTGATTCGTTATCTTTAATTAGGGATGATGATCGACTTGTTGGTTATAAATTACAAAATAATTCTGAGAAATTATCTCGTGTTGTTTTTCTTCATCAGCAGCCGGAAAAGTAAGTTGAATATTATCTATTCCATCTTATATATTAGAGTAAATTACACAAATGGTCCTTTAGGTTTCTACAATATTACATATTTGGTCCTTTAGTTTCATAAATTACGCTGGGAGTTGAAACTATTGACACGTTTAGTTTTTGTACCTAAACAGACGTGTATTTTTCCCGTCAAGTATGGTCACGTGTGATGCACGAGGGGGTAAATCTGTCCTTTTCCCTTTCCCTTAACCAATTTGAAACCCATAAAAACTAGTTTGTTTGAGGGGAAAAATTAACGTTTGTTTAGGTAAAGGACCAAACGTGTCAATAGTTTCAGAAATAAGGACTACCGGTGTAATTTATGAAAGTAAAGGACCAGATATGTAATATGGTACAAACTTGAAGGACCATTTGTGTCATTTACTCTATATATTTATTATAACCATGTTTGTCCTCTTGTGTTCATTAATCTTATCACAAAATAAAATTATTATTTTCAGGAATTTAATATCCGAAACCCGTATATTAAGTTGCAAGGCATTCGGGCTTCCTCTTGTAGCAAGTGGCGAAATTGTAAAAGGAAATGATATTCGCAATTTATATTTCCAAATATTAAAACCTTTCGCAACAAATGCTAAAAATTCCACAGAAAATGATGACATCATCACTCTAACTGTACCAACAAAAGATGAAGAATTTAAAACTGTTGCAATTTCTGAAGACACAAAAGAGATTGCAGAAACGGTTAATGGAAACGATCTACACTCACATTCTGATTGTGAAGTAAAATTCTATTTAACTGATGAAAACGGAATTGCCAAAAGTTCTGAGATTGTTATGGATGACGTGTTAGATTCCACAGAGTTGACCCGTCAACTGACAGTTCTTGTGTGTTGGTCTGATAGCATGTTTGACCGGTTTGACCAACGTCTTTTAGGCTCGCCAGCTGAAGTTTACAAGCCGGCTTTATTTAGCAAAAAACCTCAAGAATCTATTTCTTTGTATAAATGCTTGGAAGCATTTCTTAAGGAAGAACCACTTGGACCTGAAGACATGTGGTATGTAATAATAATAATATATATTTTTTTGTATATAAATTAAGAGTAATTTACGCAAATGGTCCTTTAGGTTTGTACCATATTATATATTTGGTCTTCTAATTTTCTGAAACTTTTGACACGTTTGGTCCCTTACCTAAACATATGTTAATATTTACCGTCAAACAAACGGGTTTTTATTAGTTTCAAATGGGTGAAGGGAAAGGGAAAATGACACATTTACCCCCTTGTGCACCACACGTGACCATACTTGACGGGAAAAATAAAGGTAAAAGACCAAATGTGTCAATAGTTTCAGAAATAAGGAATATACCAGTGTAATTTATGAAACTAAAGGACCAAATATGTAATATGGTACAATCCTAAAGGACCATTTGTGTAATTTACTCTAAAATTAATAAAATCTTTATTCTGATGTGTTACAGGTACTGTCCTAGCTGCAAAAAACACAGGCAAGCCAGTAAAAAGCTAGATCTATGGAGACTGCCTGAGATTCTTGTAATTCATTTAAAAAGATTCTCGTACAGCAGATTTTTCAAGAATAAATTGGAAACATATGTTGACTTTCCGATTCGTGATCTTGACTTATCGACGTTTGTTGCATTTTGTAATGGAAGATCAAGTCACCGTTATATGCTTTATGCAATTAGTAATCATTATGGAAGCATGGGAGGTGGTCATTATACTGCCTTTATTCGTGTAAGCAATAACTATATTTCTTTATTTATATTTTTTCAAATTTTTATTTGTGTGCGGATATTATGTATATATTATAGAGATGTGTTCAAGGTAGTCCTTAAATTGTTAGTAGTCCCAAAGGACACATCTAGGGGTGAGCTCGGTCCAAAAACCGAATCGAACCGAACAAAAAACGATGAATTTTCAAAGCCGAAACCGAACCGATAACATGTTATCCCAACCATTAATCAATAATTAATGGTCAAGATTAATCACATATTCTATATATGGAGGGGGTATTTTGGTCATTTTTACAAAAAAAATTAAAAAATTCTAGAATTATTATTTTTTATTTTTTAAAATTTTATTTTTTTCCGTTAAAAACACATAATTTGATAATCACATGTGATGCTATACCTAATCACATGTGATAGTACTAAACCATTAAATGTGATCAAATATACAATAATATGTGACTGTACAATAATATCACATGTGATCAAATATATAATCACATGTTATTATCACAAGTGATTATCAAATAATATTATTTTTTAACAAAATAAAAAATAAAAAAATAGAAGTTAAAAAAAAAATTTTAAAAAAAATTTGAACTTTGTTTTTAAAGTACCAAATGACCAAAATACCTTTCATGTATAGAATATGTTATTAATCTTCACCATTAGATCTTATTAATCAATTATTAATATATGTCCGGACTAGAAAAAAAATAAGGATTACCTTGAACATTTACTATTTATTATAATTAATAATAATAAGAGTTAATAATAATTGTTTTTAATTGATGTGATGTAGCATGATGGTGATCGATGGTACGACTTTGATGATAACCGCGTTTCTTCTATTGACGAGGGCCGGATCAAAACTTCTGCTGCTTATGTACTTTTTTACAGGCGGTTAGAAGACGTGTGACTCACATTAATTTTGAAGAAATATCACCAACAATCAAATTATTAGTTCATTATTATTTTAACTAACGGTACCTTTTTTCCTTCAATGAATCATTTGGAATTGAGAAAAGAAGTTAACATACAGAGGAAGCCTTAACATAGCATATTCAGTTTCATTTTACAGTTGAAGAGGTATTGATTAATTTTTTGGAAGAATATATTCCATATTTTTATTATAGGCTACATCTTTGTAACCTTATGTAAATTACATACAAGTTACAACAATTTTCATTTTTCGATCTTCCGTTTTAGTTACAGTTACGTTCTTGTAGATTAATATAATGGAATGATTTTTATCTTTTTTTTTTTTTTAAAGTAGATGATGTACATATTAGACTAGATATGTAGACATGTTAGGCCCGTAGAATATATCAGGGCCAAGCCCATTGTAAATTGTACCCTAATCACCTCATTGTATTATAAATAGTCATTTATGTCATGAATAAAGGGCATGGGAATTACAGCCAATAAACATTATAATATGGTATCAGAGTCATTCTAAGACTCTACCATTACTTTCCTTCTTCTCCAAATCAAATACAATATTTCCCATTTTTTCTTCACCTCTCTTTCCTTTCTTCACGTAATTGCCAGCACCAACCCACCAACTCATTTCCTTTTTCCTTTATTTTCTTTAGAAATCACATTTATTATTTTTAATTTCTTCCTTGTATTCGGTCAATCATACATTCATCTCCAAAACAATTACGTCAATTCCAAAACAATTACACGCTCCACTTTCTAAACATAATTCACCATCATTCTTCAACTTTCTGTTTGTTCCTTCACCTACCTCCAACGTTTTATCATCACCCCAAACAACCAACCCATCTCATCTGTGAACCATCATGACCGGCCCTACCCAAATCTCACCAAATGATAAACCATTCACCGTTACCAACATCAAATCCCATGTACCTATCACGCTCGATCTAGACAAACATAACTTCAACTCGTGGAGTGAGTTATTTAAAACTCATTGCATAAGTTATGGAGTTATGAAATTTCTCGATGGCTCTTCATCAAGCACCGATGACCCGGAATGGGCAAAACTAGATCAACTTGTAAAATCATGGTTGTATGGCACCATTTCCGAACGTCTTCTTGATACGGTACTTGAACCAGACGCTAAAGCAAAGGAAGTTTGGGATCGTATTCGGGCAGAGTTTCATGATAACAAGGATGCAAGAGTACTCCAACTTGACAATGAACTTCGTAATCTTCGCATGGGAAATCTCTCTGTGACCGAATACTTCATCAAAATCAAGAAGCTGTCGGACCTCCTCAAGAACTTAGGCTCGCCCGTTCCTGACAAAAACCTCGTCATGTACGCGGTTAATGGCCTCGATGAAAAGTTTAAAGGTATTGCTCGAATCATCAAACACAAAGATCCTCTTCCTAATCTCAATTCCGTTCGTACGACCCTTCTTTTGGAAGAAAGTGACATTCAAAACACCACCCCGAACCATCACGACAATTCGTCCTCTCCCACCGTACTCGTAACGTCTCACAAAAATAATCGTCAACAATTCAGATTTCACCAGTGACAAATCGGATTTCACACCTTTAGAGAATTCTTATTCAGTGGTTTTAATTTTTAAACTCTTATTTTTATTTAGTTTAGAAAAATAAGTGTTCAAATTATTTCTCTTTTGTTCCAATTCTTAGTTCTAATTCTTATTCTGGACCCCTTCAACCTCGCCCGCGTGTTAGCTTGCTTGTACTATCGCTCGCCTGCCTGGGTAAAACAGTGCGAGTCGACGAACATACAGCCAGAAAGACAAGGGGAAAATTTTCACGCATAAGCGTTGAAATGAATTTGTCGATATTTCGAATTCAATCGTCTTGTTCCTAGATGTTCTATAGAAATAAATTTGCACTTCCTCATACCAACTCCTCACCCACTGTTTGTAGAAATTTCACCCGTGGCGAATGTCGTTTTGGTGGTCAATGCAAGTTTTTACATTGGCAACCAACAAAAATAAATAACTTTGGCAGTAACCATTTATTTTCCACTAATAAACATCAACATGGAAACAACTCTCAGTCTCATTCTTGTACCAATAATTCAGTAGGTAGGGCTTCATCAAGTCAACAAAGTAGATCAACTAATTCAAACTCATTCAGGCCCATTCGCACCATGCCAAATATTCTTCATCAACAACAATTGCCTACTGCTCCATATTCTGCACAACAACCATTTGCTTTTATTTCAACGGCCCAACAGTTGCCACAGGGGTGGCCCACAGTCAACTCGCAACAGTCAAATGTCGGTATTCTTGGGGCTGCTCCGTTATATACCAACCAAAGCTTGAACCAAGAGACATTTCTCCCACAAGCTTTTAACACAATGACATTCAATGACATTGGCAATTCTGAATGGAACATGGATACGGGGGCAACCACTCACCTCAACAATAATACAGGTAACCTTCGTACCATTTTTAATAAATGTTTATATCCGTCTGTTTATGTTGGTGATGGGAAATCTATCCATGTCACCAACACGGGCCATACAACTTTACCATCCACTCACCGCCCACTTCACCTCCACAATGTCCTTGTCACACCAAATATAATTAAAAATTTGATATCTGTTCGTAAATTCACTAGAGACAATAAATGTACCATTGAATTTGACGAATTTGGTTTTTCTGTGAAGGACTATTGGACCCGCACCATACTTCTCCGATGTGATAGCACTGGAGACCTCTACCCCGTAACCCAACCAACTAAACCCACCGCTCTTCTCACCAGTCAGTACACATGGCACAAACGTCTTGGTCACCCAGGAGATAATGTACTTCGTAATCTTATATCTAGTAATTTTATTTCATGTAATAAGTTGAAATCTCCCGTACTTTGTCATGCTTGTCAGCTTGGCAAGCACGTGAAACTTCCTTTTTCTAGTTCTAATACTTTTGTTGAGTCGGTTTTTGATATTGTTCACTCTGATTTATGGACTTCACCTATTCGTAGCACAAGTGGTTTTAAATATTATATTATTTTTCTTGATCATCATTCACATTTTTTATGGGCTTATCCTTTATATAATAAATCTGATGCTCTAGACAAATTTTTACATTTTCGTGCATGCGTTAAAACCCAATTTAATCGTGAAATCAAATCTTTTCAATGCGATCATGGAGGGGAATTTGACAATAACGCCCTCCATACACTCTTTACCAAAAATGGTATTCAATTTCGTTTTTCTTGTCCCCAAACCTCTCAACAAAATGGTAAATCGGAGCGAATGATTCGCACCATCAATAACTTCATCCGCACTCTTCTGTTTCAAGCTCACCTTCCCCCACACTTCTGGGTTGAAGCTCTTCACATGGCCACACACCTCCTAAATATACTCCCAACTAATGCCATCCAAAACAACATTCCCTACATTCAACTCTACAACAAAATTCCTAACTACTCCATCATCCGTACCTTTGGCTGCCTTTGTTATCCCCACCTTAACATCACCAACAAATTAGCTCCTCGGTCTACCCCTTGTATATTTCTTGGTTACCCTTCCCACCACCGCGGTTTCCGATGCCTTGATCTCGCCACCAACAAAATCATCATATCTCGCCATGTCACCTTTGACGAAACAGTTTTTCCCTTTGGTTCCATGACACCTACTCAACCACCTAATTACACATTTCTTGACGCTCCCACTAGTCACAACCTCCTCTCACGTCACATCTTAACCACTAAACCACCCTCCTCAACGAGTCAACCACTACCAGAAACCACACCTCCACCAACCCCACCTCATGAAACCAACACGCAACAACCTGCCCCACCCACCCATTGCAACCTATTGCATCCCAACCCATAACTTCTCAACCCATCCCCACCGTACCTACATCTAGCCAACCTCAAACCCATCATATGGTCACTCGTACTAGAACCGGCTCCACCAAAACCGTTCAAAAGCTAAACCTTCACACCACAACTCTCTCTCCCATCCCAAAATCTCCTTTCCTCGCCCTCAAAGACCCTAATTGGCAACGAGCAATGATAGACGAATATAATGCATTAATTAAAAATGGTACGTGGGTTCTTGTACCACGGCCCCCGGATACTAACGTTGTTCGTTCCATGTGGCTTTTTAAGCATAAATTTTTTGCAGATGGCACACTTAGCAGGTACAAAGCCCGGCTTGTTGCAAATGGGAAGAGCCAACAGGTCGGTATCGATTGTGATGAGACTTTTAGCCCCGTAGTCAAACCGGCCACAATACGCACCGTTCTCAGCCTTGCAGTTTCCAGGCAGTGGCACATTCATCAACTAGATGTCCAGAATGCCTTTCTCAATGGCCATCTATCTGAAACAGTATACATGCATCAACCACCGGGTTTCTCTGATTCACATCATCCAAATCATGTGTGCTTACTTAAAAAATCTTTATATGGCCTCAAACAAGCCCCACGAGCATGGTTCCAACGGTTTGCCAGTTACATTACCCGTATTGGATTTCAACACAGTCGATGTGACACTTCACTATTCATTCTTCGACACGGGTCTAATATAGCATACCTTCTCATATATGTGGATGACATCATTCTTACTGCCTCATCACATTCCCTTCTCCTAAGGGTAATCTCATCCCTTCATCAAGAGTTTGCAATGACAGATCTTGGCCCCTTAAACTACTTCTTGGGCATCTCCGCTACACGTAACAAGTCTGGGATGTTTTTATCACAAACAAAGTATGCTACCGAGATTTTAGCACGTGCCAAGATGCTCAATTGTAACCCATGCAAAACCCCTGTAGACACATATTCTAAAATCGGACCTGAAGGCGATCCGGTCTCTGATCCAACCCTCTTTCGCAGCCTTGCAGGAGCTCTTCAGTACCTCACATTTACCAGGCCCGACATATCTTATGCAGTTCAACAAATATGTCTTTTCATGCATGATCCTAGAGAACCACATCTTCTTGCTCTAAAACGGATACTTCGTTACTTACGTGGAACCATTGATCAGGGTCTACAACTATATACATCCACCACTGCCACCCTCACTGCCTACTCTGATGCAGATTGGGCCGGTTGCCCAGACACTCGATGGTCCACTTCTGGGTACTGTATATTTCTCGGAGACAACCTTCTATCATGGTCCTCTAAATGTCAACACGTTGTCTCTAGATCAAGTGCTGAAGCAGAATACCGAGGGGTCGCCAATGCCATTGCCGAAACAGTTTGGATCCGTAACCTCCTTCGAGAACTTCAAAACCCGCTCTCTACTGCAACTCTGGTTTATTGTGATAATGTCAGTGCTGTTTACCTCTCCACAAACCCCGTGCAACATCAACGCACGAAACACATTGAGATTGACATTCATTTTGTCCGAGATCAGGTGGCTACCGGTGCAATTCGAGTTCTTCACGTACCTTCACGGTATCAATATGCAGACATCTTCACAAAAGGCTTACCATCACCTCTTTTCGCTGAATTTCGAACCAGTTTGAACGATCACTTACCTCCCGCTCAAACTGCGGGGGCATATTAGACTAGATATGTAGACATGTTAGGCCCGTAGAATATATCAGGGCCAAGCCCATTGTAAATTGTACCCTAATCACCTCATTGTATTATAAATAGTCATTTATGTCATGAATAAAGGGCATGGGAATTACAGCCAATAAACATTATAATAGTACAGTGTTGTACTTTAGGCAATTTGATTAGACACAAGAACGTGTTAATCATTTCTAACCATTATAAATGATTCATTCATGGTGATTTGATTAGATGTAGATGTAATTGGTATCTCCTAATCATGCGATTAATAAGTATTTTTTTGGAAACGGCAAATATACTAAAAGAAACAACCGAGCTTAGCGATAGCTAAGACGGAAAGTACAAAAAGACAGAATTACAAACAAGACGAAAAAGGAAAAATTCTCCAATCAATCGGATTACAACATAATTTGCTCCTATATTTCACCCACAAAAATGAAGTTGAGATGATGTCCTCCGCAATGGCCGTGTATGATTTGTGAATCTTGTTGAACACCTTCTCATTTCTCGCCTTCCATACACACCGAATCAAACTTTGAATTATTGTAGTCAATACCTTTTTTTGTTTCGGGCAATTTCCCCAACCTTCGCCAAACTCAATGAGATCCGATACCGAATTAAAAGTACGATTTGGAATTCCGCACCAATGAAATATCCATGATAGTACTTCCACCGTCCTTGGACACCGGAGAAAAACGTGATCAACATCTTCATCGGAATGTTTTATGTTTAAATGTGTTATCGAGTCTATAAGTAATTTAGTTATTTATGTGATTCATGATGAAATGCTTATATGATGATAAATGATTGATTGATCGAGAAATGATGGAGCTATAAGCTCATAATGATAGTTGACAAGTAATGATGATGATGAATATGTCCCAAGGGCCGTGGTAGATTGGAGGCATTCCGGTTATCACGGTACCTTAAGGTTAGTGGTAGATTGGAGGCATTCTGATTACCCAACACCTATGAGTCCCGGTAGATTGGAGGCATTCCGATTACCGTGGATATGACGGTCTTGATAGATTGGAGGCATTCCGATTATCTTGACATTGGCCAATGATGAATGAAAAGAAGTGACCCAAACAATTTTAATAATATTATTTTAATATAAATGATATTATGTGACTAGTTGTTTATCGGGTCTAAAACTCATGTATCTCACGAGGCAATTTTGTCTCACGTACTATGTTTGTGTTTTTGCCATGTACTCAGGTTCGGGATCGAAGATATAGGAGGCCCGTTTAGAAGAGGCCTTGTTGAGCTTAGCTTGGTGTTGATGATTAGAGTCCTTATCCTATGGTTAAGATATAAATTGTAACACCGTTTTTGTATACTCTGATAATCTCAAACAAGAAACCTTTTCATTTCTGTAAAAACCAGTATTTGACACCGACACATTATTGCATATTTTGGGATGAAATGTATTTGAATATTATTTTGAAAAATGAGGCGCTACAATTAGGGTACGTAGCACAAAATCTACTGACTACTCATTTGGAGTTTGTCGGTATTGAAATATAATAGCCTCCTGCCCCGGGTTAAGTCTCTTTTGTATGCACAGTGTGTCTAGTTCTCACCCTCAAAAATTTCCAATATAGGACACATGCACTACAAAAATGGATCTCCATGAATCCATCGGAACACTCGTAGTGGCATCACAATCTGATGTTTCACGAGGATCGAGTGGAAATCCTGCTAGAGCTAAAATCACGCCAACTCTAAACGCGGGTCACACACTTGAATCAACGGTTGTGCAAATGACTACCGATTCATACGATGTGCAAACGGATACGCTATGTGAGTCCGGTGTTACCCTAAAAGAAGAATTGTTGTGCCTTAATATCATCAATCAAACATGAAACAACTTATACCGGAAACACATAAAATTCCGATGAAAAATCCATGTGAACCACTTAAAAAGCAACATCTTAAAATGCTGATTATATTGCACATGAGTGTTATAGTCCACTCTAAAATTACTCCTATGTTCTGCTATATCCAGCATGATCTTCCCCAGAGCCACCGACAATATAGGAACTAAAAAGTGAGGGTCCCTAGGTCTAGGTGAGCAGAATCAAGTATCATGGGATCTTGATCGGGGTGCACTGAGATAAAAATTGAGAGGGGGAATGAAGTATGGGGTGCAAATCAGCTTATCACATGGTAAAACAAAACGAGTGAGTGGTTGAAAATGAAAAGGTGAGCTCGAGTGAGGAGTGTGTGTGACAGGGTTAAAGAAAACGGAAAACCCTCCCTAAACCGAACAAAATCCAGGTAACCACATCTCTATCAGACTGCATGAGTTGCTTTTAAGGATAAAGTCATCATGGACCCAGTAATGCAATGCATAACCCCACTGACCACTCAAGTACAAAAAGTACTTGTTTCAAAATCACAGAGATTACCACGTACACTATCGACATCTCATTTGGAGATTGTTGATATTGAAAAAGAGGACCCACCTCCAGTCCTCGCCTTCGTTTGTCCACGAATAGAGTCTAGAACCGAATTAAATATCTCTAGGCTACAGGCGTTCTACCAAGCATATCTTTGTGATATTGTCGGAACATTCATAGTGATACCCAAAATATTAGTATTCCACGATGATTGAATGTAAATCCTACCAGTGCTAACATCAAAGCCAATACTGAATGTAGGTCACACAGTTTCTGTAACTGTTGTGCTAACATGCAATCTATGTGATCCTGGGTTACCCTAATACATTCATGTGCGAAGATCTGACGACTGTACTCCATTATTATCAATAACAGTCAATATGTCAGATAGAGGATCTGATGAATGTACTCCATTCTTATCAACAACAGTGAACACATCAGATAAGGGATTCTATGACCGTACTCCAAAACTATCAACAACGGTCAAAAAATCCAAAATAAATCAAAATACCGCACTTCTACGACCTCAACAAATATCAGAAACCAAACCAAGGATCATCAACTAATCGACAAAGCCACAACTTCAAGAAAAGACTTCCGCTGCTAACTGCTAAATCTATGGCTCTATATTTCGTCGATTTACTTGAAGTCTTCCGAAATACTTTCTATCGGTTGAAAAGCCAATTAAAAGTACTGTTATCACCGAACATCAAAAGTTGAAGCTGATTCTTCAACAAAACTGCACAACGGTTTATCACTCGATTCGAGCTTTACAAACGAAGAAGACTTCAAAGATATGCAACCTAGAGTATTGTTACAAAGGGGGAGATTGTTAGGACATATTATATTGTAATGCATAGTCTAGGGGGTAATATTACCAACATTGTATAGTTACTAAGAATAGTCATTAGGACTAATTAGACAATTAGTGGCTAGGTATATATACTAGAATGTAAGACACTAATTGTAACTTTGTTGAATTAATCAATCTTATCCACTTGCAAAGCTCTCTCCTTCTCTCTACTTTCTCTCTCTTAAACCATCATTTCTTCCTTATCAAGTTTCACCTAAAATCACCATCTTTGGATCAAACAATGGATTGTTATCTTGTTCAACAGTTCAAGGATCATCAAAGTGTTGAGAAATAGTTTTTTGACTTTTTATCCAATAACATACGTGAAATGTATACTGTAAAACTTAAAACTATTAAATTTTTACACTACTCTTTTTAACAGTAAAACCCTTCGTCTCATAAAAAAAATTCTCATTTCTTTTTAAATTTTTGTCATACAGAAAAAATTCTCATTTATCACTTTTGAAGGGTCCACTTAATAAAATAATATTATATTATGGAGTCCACCACTAGCTATCTTCGTAAAACACTCACTCTTTCGAAACTAACCTAATATTTTAATCAAAATTATTACCAAAGAGGCAAAGCCCCTCCATTAACTATGTTAGTCCCGGACAGGTGAATTACTACACCTATACGCGTTCACTGACCAATTTAAATTTATGGAGACACTCAACACTTTTTAAACCTTTCTTTATTAATCAATAATGATACAATAAAGATGCAAGCAGTTTGCGGAATAACTAAGAACAAATCCTAACTAAACTGCTTGCATGTGATAGACAACAACATATATTATCTAAGACAAGTTTATGATCAACAAATGATCAAGCACAAGACCAGACACTTCCGTTATACAGATTCAATTCTCGAATCAGATAACTAGAGTTAACTGGTGGTTTACACTCTGCTCGAGGGAATAAAGTTCTGGAGTAAATTCAGCAGCGTGTAACCTTGTTGGGTGCACATTGGAATTGATCGTCTAAGTCCTCAATTTATATCATTGGGAAACGTAGAGCCAAAGGAATGATCAACGATTCCACGTGTGAGAATTCCGTTGGTGCAGAGGATATATCATGGGACGAGCACGACTAACGGAATTCTGACAGTACTTTCTATCGTCTTGTGATCGCTGATATCTTCTAGAAGATTTGCAAGATATTCCCATAACCAGCGATGCACGAACTTGTGTTTTACTTGTGTCTTTCTGTGACGATGAAACTTTGGCCCTATGTAAACTTTTGGCAGCCATGAGATTTCGGATACTCATGCTTCCTCAGATGGCCTTCAGCTTCAGCGACCTTCACTAAGAGTTTTACTTAGAGAAGTATCTGTTCAATGGTTCAGCGTTTTGTCCATTACGTTGAACATGTTACACTATCTGATCTGTTAACCAGTTTCTGATTCCACACGGGGAACTGATCGTTGTTTCAGATAGTGATCAGATAGTGTAACTAGGTAACTGAAATCCGAACTGATCAGATTCAATTACCCACAATCTGAGGAACTAATCCTCAGATTTTGTTCTCTAACTATTTGCTTTTTTGTCTTTATTAAATCTCTTCAGTGGGGGATGCTTTTTAGCGACCCAACAAACTATCTCCTAAAAACTTGTGGCAAGATAAATGAATTTTTTTTTGTAAGACGTATGGAGTATTAAAAATAAGGTTTTGATAATGACAACCCTTATAGCTGTCAATAAGAATGGCTAAAATAAAGCAACATTGATTATGATTGGAGGATAATTTTGAATACTGCTAAAAAGAAGGAAAATAAGTTGACTAATAAAGTTAAATGGGGGTAAATATGAAAATAATCATTTTATAATATGTTCTTATTGATAGCATTTAGTAGGGGTGAGCACAAAACCCGGAAAACCGAACCGAAACCGAAAAGTTCGCAACGAAAAAACCGAACCATTTAAAAAACCGATGTGAGCGGTTTTTATTTTTTGAAAAACCGAATGTTTGGGGCGGTTTTTGGGTGCATACGAAGAACCGAGCCGAAAAAACCGCCACGCCCCACCATATATATATTTCAAATTTTATAAAAATATTTGTATATATATATATAAAAGATTTGATCCTTACTTATATAAAAGAAAGTTTTAAGTATATCATTTGTAATTTTCCACATGTTTTAATCCAATGTTTTCCAGGTCTTATAACTTTATAACTTTATAAGTATTAAAGTTTGGAATAATAACTGTTAAGTTAACAAATTGGTAAATTTTAAGGAAAACAAAAAACCAAAAAAAAACTGAAACCGAAAAACAAAAAACCGAAACCAAAAAAATCGAAACCGAACGGTTTTCAATTCTTAAAAACCGAAGTTTGCGGTTCGGGGTTTGGTTTTAGTGAAAAACCGCCCCAAACCCGCCTCATGCTCACCCCTAGCACTTAGGGCTGTCATTATCAAAATCATTTAAAATATTATAACATTTTTAAATATATCACTAATAATTAATAATTATGTCAATAAATATTTTAGTTGATCGTATCTCGTTGGTAAGTCTAAATTTTTTAAACCCTAGGCTTGTAGCATAGATGTAACAACTCATGACTTATAGGTTATTGGTTTAAATTTCATTATCGACAAATTGGAATAGATTAATTATTATTAAAAAAAAAATCAATCTTTTGAAGAACATTTATTTTGATGGAACTTAAGATTTTAATGTAAGTCAAATATAAGAAATAAAGGATCTTTTGTCCAGCGGTATGATGTTTGTCTCGCAACTTAGATGCTGGGGACATATATGGAAATTAAGTGTGGATTTGGATTTTTCGTTAAAAGAAAAAAAGTCAAATATGAGAAATTGAGATGTGACGTTTCATGAAAAAACAAGTCCCACTACTTTTACAACTATAGCTTATCGAACCTTTTAGGGTAAATCTTTCCAAGCATTAACTACTTAGTACCCATCAAAGAACTTATAGCTTATCGACATTAAGGTAATTAGGTGTTCTACAAGATTGTGAGTTCAAACCAGGGTGTGGATAAAATGATGTAAAATTAGAGAGTATGTGTTTTGCGTTAAAAAAAATAAAACATCTCCAATACCCCACCACAACCCCCACGCCATGTCTGCTATACAAGTTGTATTATTGCTAGAACTGGGCTCCTGCCACCCACTCATTTCCTTGATCAAAACTCTTCAATTTTATCTCTCAAACCACCTTTTCCATTCACTCTCGATCCTTTGCTTATAACTAACTTTATTTAATTTTCCTGCAAGAACTCGCTATGCAAATCATGTTTGTATATAACATTTAGACATGTTATATGGTTGTTAATCGTTATTTAAGTGAAAGTATGTCGCTAGAAACATCTGCCGAACGGGTGTGCTATGTCCAATGCAACTTCTGCAACACAAATCTTGCGGTATTAATTCTGTTTTAATTAGTTTACTAGTAATTCTGTTCACGTTATGCACCATTAGATGATCGGAAAAAGTAGAAAGAAAGTTGCTTTTTGTGATTTAGTTACACGTACATGTTAATCTTGATCAGATAACTTTGATTGTTAATCATGATTTTTGGGTTTTTTTGTTACTTTTTTGGGTTATGACTATCTACATAATATCTTTTAAGCCCATAATATCCCTCGTTTAAAGGATTAGATATTGTTGTTGTTGTAGTAATCGGGGTTTTTTATTAATGATTCATTATTATGTAGAAACCCTAAGCAGCTGAGATCTAAACGGATAAAACGCAGCAAGTGTGTGGCCGAACCAAAATCTGCAATTAACATTTTCCACTCAAATTAATCATATAATTAGTTCAATATTTTAGGGTTTACTTTTCGGGTTAACTTCAAAATCAATGTCAGATTCATTAGTGATGTGTTCAATTAATATGATACATACATAAGAAAATGTTTTTTTTTTATTGAAATGTTAATTACATGTGGAATAATTTGCAGGTGAGTGTTCCATGCAGCAATATGTCATTAAGCATCGTAACAGTCAGATGTGGTCACTGTGCAAAGTTGTTGTCTGTGAATGTTAGAGCTTTGCTAATTCAGACAACCCCACATTATTATAATTATAATTATAATTATCATCATCATAATCAGGTTTTTCTAATTTTAAATTTTGCATTTTCGTATATATTTAAGTAAAGATTTCCTTTTAACATATATATTGATAATTTCAACAAGTAGCAGAAACAACTCCCCAGCGATGATGACAAATTCAAGTATGGTGGTTTATTAGGTTCATCATCATTTCAATCAACTGAACCCAAAACTCCAACAATTCACAGTAAGTCCTCTCATGTACATTATATTGGTCATGGCTAATTAATAATTAAGAATTTGAAATTTTGAGATAACATGGTGTGTTTGTAACCAAATTATTTTTAAAATTGTTAAAATGTAATTTGCATATTAATTAATTAAAAGAGTAACGTACATAAGCTTTAGTAAGTACATTGGTTGGATGCATATGTGTGGTATTTTGCTTTTAGGCTTTTAAAAGTATATAATCAATATATCAACTTGGATAACAAAAAATAAAAGCATTAACGACGATTTGATTCTAGCATATGTAATGTTGGTGTTTTTAATCAAATTATTCTATGTAAATGTATGCACTCTTTGCGTGTGTATGTACACGTATATAATTTATACCTGCTTGTCAAACATTATCGTTATATGAATCGTACGTAACTAGATATGCTTACATTACCAAATGTTATACTCCCTCCGTCCCTAGATAAAGTTCTCATTTCTCTTGGGCACAATTTTTTAGGAGATAGTTAGTGATGGGGTATTTGGTATTATTTTTTATTAAAATATAAGGTTTGATTGGAGAGAGAATGTGTATTAGGAGATAGTTAGTGGTGAAAGTACTGGCAATAATATTATTATATTAAGTGGGCCCCTTAAGTTTGAGAAATGGGAACTTTATTTAGGGACAAAACTTAAAGGAGAAATGAGAACTTTATTTAGGGACGGAGGGAGTATTACTTTCCAAATTCTTTAGTTAGTGTGTAACCTGACTTTATCTTATTAATATGATATGTGTACGACACCACATTTTTTATTAATATGGATGTTACTGTGTAATTTGAATCACTAACTTATTAACTGATCATTTAAAAAAAATTAAATTTGAAGTTGTTGTCTATGGATGATGATCACCAACTTAATTGGTTTATAACTTTTTTTCATACCGGTCAAACCATGCATTGATCTTTTAAGCATGAAATATCGATCACTAGATAAAACACATTTTGTTAAATTAAAAAAAAAAAAAGGGGGGGGGGGGGGGGGGGGGGGTGAAATGACCTCCCAATAATAAGGCATATGCTCCAATTAAAGACATCAAGGACCAACTGTTAGCTGACCTAGACAAGAGAGAGACACTAAGACAAAGTCCTATAAATGGGACCATCTCAATATAGCGTACTTTTATATGTTTGAGTTTAATCTGATTTATTATTTATTTTTTTAAAACTGATTTCGTAAAATAAAATTACCGTTACATTCTTTGAAGCCTTACTACTGTTATTTTCTATTATAAGATATATCGTCTTACATATAATCTTGACTGTTACATTCTGTATTTAGTATTAATTGTTATTGTACTTTGTATAGTACTTTACAATTTGTTATGTATGTTGTATATATTCTTAACATGATACTTCTTCAATTCTTGTGGTGTATGAAGCCCCAGAGAAGAGGCAACGAGTTCCATCTGCATATAACAGATTCATTAAGTAAGTTACTTAACTAATCAAATACAAGTTAATGCAGACCAGTTTATAATCTTGATTTTGACTTCCAAAGGTTACCAAACTACATAAATAAGTTGATTTTCGCATTTTCGGGGAGCAGTCTCTCTACATTTAAGTAGAAATTATTAAGTAGAAACAGTCTCTATGGTATCGTTGTTATAAGCATTTAAACATTGAAACGTGTTTAAGTTAAAAAGATCATAAATTTGAAGAGTGTTAGAGCAAAACACAGATCAACTTGATACTGATGCTGCAGTTAGTACTGATCATACTTAGTACTGATGGGGCAGAATATGTTACTACTGAAGAAGTTGATACTGATGATACTATAACTTAGTTACTACTGATCATGCAAAGATTGAAGATACTACTGATCTTAGTAGTTACTACTGACGATGATTTCTGGACTTACTACTGATCACCAAGTTTACTACTGATGTTACATATTTACTACTGGTGATGAGTTTTACTACTGATACGCGTTTATGGAGAATATCAAGTCCGAGATCTTCGCAGAGATAGTTATAGAATGTAATTAAATGTATATCTTTTATAATTCGATGTAAATCAAAGTCCTAGAATAACTAGGGTAAATTGTTTAGCTTCAAGGACTATTATAAATAGTTCCTTACGAATTGTAAACGTACGTGTGTATTGTTAACTTAATAATATACATTGAAGCTTTTTGTGAAACTGTGTTCTTAATATTCTCGCATATTGTTCTTACAGTTCATTGTTCTTAATATATTGATATAGTGTTGATCCGCTGCAACTTCTATCATCAATTAGATCTAAGGTGTTTATTAACTTGCTTATAGTTAATCGATCCTGACAAGTGGTATCAGAGCATATTGGTTCTAGATCTACTATTTGTTAAGAACAACAAAAAGTTTTAATCTTTAAAATACACACATTGTTAATCATGACGGATAACAATGAAAGCACTCAGGCCAACAAAATCCCTATTCTCACTCCCAATAACTTTGGGATGTGGAAGAATCGTATTAAGCAATACATGCTTATTACAGATTATTCTATGTGGGAAGTTGTCCTTGAAGGAAACAAAACTGGTCCTGGTATAGCAAGCAGCTCTGCAACTGAGGCAGATAAACTTAAATGTGAGAAGGAGAAGAAAGACAAAGGAATCGAACTCAAAACTCTAAGTACTCTCCTACTGGCCATTCCTAATGACTATCAACATCTCTTTGTTGAGTATGATGATGCAAAGGTACTTTGGGAAGCACTAGAGAAGAGATTCGTTGGGACTAAGAGCACCAAAAGGAATATGAAGTCTGTTCTCAAACAAGACTTTGAAAATTTCAAAGGAAAGCCCAATGAAACACTCACTCAAGTGTTTGACAGATTCAACAAATTAATTGGTGAACTTAACCAGGTTGGGGTTAAGATGGATCAAGAAGATGTCAACATGAAGTTCCTAAGGTCTCTTAGTGAAGAATGGGCCATGTACACAGTGGTATATAGACAGAGAGATGCACTAGAAGAAAAGGAGTTGGATGAACTATACAATGATCTCAGAGTATTTGAAACTGAGGTAAACCAAAAGAACCCTTCTATTTCTTCTAATAATGCTGCATTTGTCTCTAGTACAGGTCAAGGTCAGGAAACATTCACAGGAAAGGCTGCAGATTCTGAGGATGCTGCAAGAGAATCCTTCTTCACTAGTCATGTGCATACTGCATTGATTAGTGATGACTTGGAACAATTAAATCCAGATGATCTTGAGGAGATGGATCTTAAATGGAAGATGGCTATGCTGAGCCTAAGGACCAAAAGATTCTTAAAAAGGACTGGGAGGACAAGCCTCAACTTCAACAAAAGTGACAAAGCAGGATTTGACAAAACTAAAGTCAAATGTTACAACTGTAACAACCTTGGTCACTTTGCAAAAGAATGTCCTCATCCAGACAAAAGATCAAAATCAACTGCTCTTGTTTCACAACAAGGACAAGGATATGACTGGAGCTTCCAAGCAGAAGAGCATGCTCAAAATCAAGCTCTCATGGCCTTTACTGACAACAAAACTGAGGTAAAATCTAAACCTTGTACTCCTGAATGTGCTAAAATTATTAAAAACTTAGAAAAAGAAAACACTAAATTGAATGAAGATTTAGCAAAATCAGTCAGAAGAAATCATGAGTTTGATAGTGTGATTGCTGATCAAGAACATCAAATAAAGGTGTACAAGATGATTGATCAAAGGATAAAGGAAGAATTGCTTCAGGCTGTGGATGAGAAAGAGTTTTATGAAACAAAAAATAAAGAACTAACAAGTAAAATAGAATAATGTCAGCTTGAAATTGAACAAAATAAATTAACAATTAAAAAGTTTGAAAGAAGCACTAAAATTCTTGATGAATTAACAAATAATCAAACTACAGAAAAGGTTGTTCATGGGGTGGGATATCATGCTGTACCACCTCCATATAAAATCATTCCACCACTTAAAAAACAGTTCAGAAAGAATCATTAATGAATTAAAAATTGAAAATCAAACTGAATTAAATGAATCACATAATGAAACCTCTGAATCAAATGATTCTTCTGATGAGGATCAATCAATTGAATTTACAATATCTCAAACTGAATCACCAAAATCAATTGATACCAGTTTTCACACAGCTCAAAGTCCAAATGATTCTCCTAAATATGATGCAGAAAATATACCCAAAATTCTAAAAAGAGGAAACCAAAGAAATAGGAACCAACTCTTAGAACAAAGAAAAATCATAAAGGCTCAAGATAATAAATTAAAATGTGTTATTTGCAACAAAGTGAACCATTTAACAAAGGATTGTCACTTCAATCCAATAAACTGCAAAGAGTTAAAAGAATTTAAAATTTTTAAAGAAAATGTAAAAACTCAAAAGTTAAAAGATACTACTGATCCTTCAGTAGTAAATAAAATTAAAAATCCAATTGATGAAACTCCAAGATTTGGAAGAAGTGCACCAAGATTTGTGCAAAACAGAAGAGTTGGAAGCCCAAAGAACAGCAATTACTTCAAGAACAATGGCAAATCCAATCAAAATAAACAATATTTTAAATTTTCCAACACCAGTAAAAACTTTAACAATTTTACTACTGGTGGTCACCCTAAGTACAATGCTGTTTGGTACCAATACAAGAATACTACTGGTAAAAACCCTAATTACAAAAATACTACTGCTCCCAAACCAACTTTCAAAAATAGTACTGGTGTCAACCCTAAAAACACTACTGGTCATTCAAAACATGGTAAGTACCCAAATACTACTGATTCATCAGTAGTAAAGCATTCAAAAGCTAAAAATCATGGGTACAAACCAAGATCAGTAGGAAATTATCACACCAGTACTACTTTCAAAAGGGCAGTAGTAAAACAAAACACCAGTACTAAACAAGTATGGGTACCAAAAGTGTTTAAAGTTAAATCCCCAAAGGCTTATTTCTCAAAGGATGAACCCAAGACATATAAAGCTTGGGTTCCCAAACTTAACTAATTCTTTACTCTCTTGTGCAGAGCATTCAGATCCCAGAAGAAGGAAGAACATGGCATATTGATAGTGGATGCTCAAGGCACATGACTGGAAATCTGCAAATTCTTAAAGATTTCAAGTCATTTGATGGAGGATATGTGGCTTTTGGTGAGAATCCCCAAGGAGGTAAGATTACAGGTAAAGGTACTGTTACTAATGGAAAAATTACCTTTGATGATGTATTTTATGTAGCTGAACTAAAATACAATCTAGTCAGTGTGTCTCAAGTGTGTGATAAGAAGAACAAAATTCTTTTCACAGACATTGAGTGCATCATTCTTTCTCCTGATTTTATTTTAGATGAAAAATATGTTTTTCTAAGAACTCCAAGGAGAAACAATGTGTATTGCCTGGATATAGGGGGAGAACTCATTTCTTCAAATGAGATCAACTGTTTTATATCCAAGGCAAACACCACTGAATCAGAACTATGGCATAGAAGGATGTGTCACACTAATTTTAAAAACATGAACAATTTAGTCAAAAGAAATTTGGTCATTGGACTACCTCAAAAACAATTCATGTGTGATCATCAATGTGTTGCATGCCTAAAAGGTAAACAACACAAGACTTCTCATAAGTCCAAAATTGTTAACTCTATTTCTGTTCCTTTATAGCTCTTACATATGGACATTTTTTGGACCAACAAATGTAATGAGTATTGGAAAGAAACAATATTGTCTTGTTATTACTGATGATTTTTCCAGATATACATGGGTGTTCTTTCTCAGGACAAAGGATGAAACAAGTGAACTCATAAAGAACTTAATTGTCAAACTGGAGAACACATCTGATCAAAAAGTTAAAGCCATAAGATGTGATAATGGCACAGAATTTAAAAATGCTAACTTAATTAACTTTTGTGATCTTAAAGGTATTGACAGGCAATACAGCTCACCTAGAACTCCTCAACAAAATGGTGTAGCTGAAAGAAGAAATAGAACTATCATAGAAGCAGCAAGATCAATGCTAGCAGACTCAAAATTACCAATTACCTTTTGGGCTGAAGCTGTTAATACTGCCTGTTATGTTCAGAACAGAGTATTAATAGTAAAACCACATTTTAAAACACCTTATGAACTTTTTAATAAAAGAAAACCTTCTATAAGTTTTTTGAAATCATTTGGTTGTCCTTGTACTATTCTGATTACAAGAGAACAAATTGGTAAATTTGACTGCAAAGCTGATGATGGAATCTTTGTGGGATATTCTACTCAAAGCAAAGCATACAGAGTATTCAACAAGAGATTAAGGATAATTGAAGAAAGCATCAATGTATCCTTTAATGAAAATGTTTCTAATGAACAAGGAAATGGTCTAGATTGGCTATTTAATATAGACAATCTAACCAAATCCTTTAATTCTAACATGGACTTCAATGCAGGTAATTCAAATTGTCACAATCAAAATAAAGGAACATCATCTGTTAATACTGGTCAAGAAAAGATGAGATACATAATAGTTGATACTACTCCCATAGTTAATACTGATGTCAGTAATAACTCAAATATTGAAAGCAGTAGTAACTCTGAGAATGAGGTCAGTAGTAATTCAAATACTACTGGTACCAGTAATAGTACTGAAAACACTACTGGTCCCAACAATAACCTAGATTCTCAAGATACTAATGATACCAGTAACAACAACAATACTACTTACCTCAACGAAGACAATGACAGTAGTAACTCTGACCAAGATAATGATGAATCAAACATCAATGACAATGAAGGATCACAAGATGAACAACTGCCTGAGACAAATGAGTCCAATCTTGAAGATCAACTAGTAGTTGATAAAGCTACAACTACAAGGACTCAGAAGAACCATCCTTTAGACCTTGTTCTAAGTGATGTTAACTCACCTCTACAAACAAGAAGCAAATTAAATAAAAGCTTAACTGCAAATATGTGTAACATAAGTTTAATTGCTAATGAATGTATGTTTGAATGCTTTCTGTCTCAGGATGAACCAAAGAAGATCCAACAAGCAATGAAGGACTCAAACTGGATTGAGGCAATGCAAGAAGAACTCCTTCAATTCAAGTTACAAGCTGTTTGGACACTTGTACCTCTACCCAAAGGTAAAAGAGCCATTGGAACAAGATGGATCTTCAGAAACAAGAAAGATGAAAGAGGTATAGTGATCAAAAACAAAGCAAGACTTGTAGCCCAAGGATACACTCAAGAAGAAGGAATAGACTATGATGAAGTATATGCTCCTGTTGCTAGAATTGAAGCCATAAGAATTTTTCTAGCATATGCTTCATTCAAGAAGTTCAAAGTCTATCAAATGGATGTTAAGAGTGCATTCCTATATGGGAAGATTGAAGAAGAGGTCTATGTATGCCAACCTCCAGGTTTTGAAGATCCAAAACATGGTGATTATGTGTTCAAATTGGATAAAGCTCTGTATGGCCTACATCAGGCACCAAGAGCATGGTATGACACATTATCATCATATCTATTGAAGAACAATTTTAAAAGAGGAGCCATTGATAAAACATTGTTTACAAAGAAAGTCAAAGATGATATACTACTGGTACAAATCTATGTAGATGATATCATCTTTGGGTCAACCAATGACACATTATGCAAAGAATTTGAAGAACTGATGCAGATTAAATTCAAGATGAGCTCTATGGGTCCAATGAACTTCTTTCTTGGACTCCAAGTCAATCAAAGAACATATGGTATTTTGATAAATCAATCAAAATATGTCAAAGAAATCTTGGAAAAGTTTGATTTGAAAGACAGTAAAAGTGCTAGTACACCAATGGAAACACACAAACACCTACATCCTGATGTTGAGGGGGAGGATGTAGATGAACACTTATATAGATCAATGATAGGATCTTTGATGTACTTAACTGCATCAAGACCTGACATTATGTATAGTGTTTGTGTGTGTGCAAGGTATCAAGCAAGACCCAAAGAACTACACTTGCAGGCTGTCAAAAGAATATTCAGATACTTGAAAGGCAAACCATCACTAGGTCTATGGTATCCACATGATTCACCCTTTGAACTCATAGCCTACACAGATAGTGACTATGGAGGTGAATGTCAAGATAGAAAGTCCACTACTGGTGGATGTCAATTCTTTGGATCAAGACTGGTGTCATGGCAATGTAAGAAGCAAACAAATGTATCAACATCAACTGCTGAAGCAGAGTATGTAGCTGCATCTGCTTGTTGTGCTCAAGTACTCTGGATTCAAAACCAGCTCCTAGACTTTGGTATCTCTATTCTTAAAACTCCTATCTTTATTGATAATCAAAGTGCTATTAGTATTGTGAATAATCCAGTAAAACACTCAAAAACTAAACACATTGAAATAAGATTTCACTTTATAAGAGATTGCAATGAATAATCAAAGTAGTTAAAATTCATACTGATGATCAATTAGCAGATCTTTTTACAAAAGCATTTGATGTAGGAAGATTCAACTTCTTGGTCAGCAGTATTGGAATGATTTTGATAAATTAAAATCTCACTTAAAATCATGTGTAAAGTTATTGTTGTAAAATATTATTTACTTACTTAAGTGTTTTACTACTGGTATATCTGTATTACTGGTATGCAGGCATGTGCACAAAATACTACTGGTAGTTAAATACTACTGGTGTGTATTAGGGTTACATAAATACTACTGGTAAGTCAGTACTACTGGTATTCACATATACTACTGGTCTTGTGTAATAAGCAGTTACTACTGATGTCCATAGTTACTACTGATGTCAAAATCCTTAGTCACTACTAATGTTAGTAGATACTACTGACTCTTTACTACTGATATCTCACTTACTACTGGTCTTTCAGAATCACAATTACCATACTAACCCCCATGAAAATAACCGTTATGTTATGATTCGAAGGGGAATTTAGTCTTTTTACAGGATAAATCGAAAGATATAAAAGGCGGTAGTCGATTAGTTTAACACTATATTCACTTCAATTCACCAAATTCTCTCGATAAACCCTAGTTTACGATCAAGAAACCTTCGTCAGTAATAAAATTCTTGCAAAATTCAACAACAATGGCAACATTACAAGCTCTCGATGTGCAAACTGATCTCAAATATTCAGAATTTCACAATATGGTTGCCTTTTTAAAGAATCCCGACGGGACAAAGGATTTTCGTCCAATCGTCAAATTCTTGCGAAATTCTTATATACAGTTCGCTTTAACTGTAAAACCAAAATCATATCAACAGCACTTGGTGGATTTCTGGACCAATGCTGAGCAAACGGAAGGAACAACTGTATCAATAATCAAATCACAAGTAGATGGAAAGCATATAACAGTAACAGAACAATCAATCAGACACCATCTACAACTTCACGATGATTCAGGTATGTCTACTCTTCCTAAGGAATACATTGCTGAAATTTTACAAAAAATGGGTTATGAGGGAAGACTCAATATAGTAACCTTTCAAAAGGGTCTTCTCTCCCCACAATGGAAATTTTTAGTTCATACTATTCAGCATTGTATTTCTCCAAAAAGAAGTACTTGGAATGAGTTTAATAAGGCAATAGCATCTGCTGTTGTCTGCTTATGCACAGACCAAGTCTTTAACTTTTCTCAAATGATTTTTGAAGGTATGTTGGGAAATCTAAGTTCTTCCAAATTTTTATTGTATCCTAGATTTCTACAACATATCTTAAATTGTGAATTACAAAACTTGTCAACTCCTAAAAACATTTTTATACTACCTGAGTTGAACAAGAAAGTTTTCTCAAATATGAGAAAACAATTTAAATTTTCGGGCAAGGAAACCCCTTTGTTTCCTAACATGATCAATGATCATCCCCAAATTGGAGAGGGTTCAACCATTGCTACAACCCAAATTGAACCTCAACCCACTCCATCACCCCCAAAAACAGCCCAAACACCACCCCATATAGCCACTCAATCACCAGCCCACATAGAATTCCTGAATGTGTCCCAGGAACTTGATTTAAATCCGCAGAGTGCTACTCTTCACTCTGTGGAAGACCTGCCCGATAAAACCAAAAACATTTCCACACTTTATAAAAGAAAGAAATCTTTAAAGGACACCAGGGGACACATTGAGTCAACCCCCAGGCTCCAAGAGTTGTCCTCCAAGGAGGAGAGAGGACATGAGGCGAGGGCTTTCACTACTGATGCCCCAAAGGTGGGAGCACAGGACAGTGAAAACATAATTAGGACCCAGACCTCGGCAACTTTGAGTGATGACTCATTTGAGGAGTTACTCAAAGGACCCCGGTGCCAAGAAACCACAAGGGGGGGCATCTCTGCTTCTTCTAGGAAGAAGAGGATGTCTAAAAGACCCAATGAATCACCAAGAAGTGATGAGGGCAGATCTTTTGAATTGATGGAAAGGATGGAAAACCTCAAAGCCAATGTACCTGTTAGTGAGCCCGATGATCTTGCTAGATGGAGTGAGGGCAGTATTAAAATCAACCAATTGACGGATAAAGTGGATTCTCTTGAATCCACAGTACAAAATTGTCTTGAATACTTAACAAACCAAGGAAAAACGATGGCTGCAATGAAAAGGCATGTCAATACCATCAACAAAAGAATGAGATTCTATGAGCACAGGCTTCATCAACAAACCAAAATCATCAGAAAATTGAAGAAGAAACTTGATGATAGTGAGGCTCCACCAGTTGAGCTCACTAAGGGGGAGAAGGATAACATACATATCATGATTGATGAATCTATTGCAGCAGCAGCATCCTCCCTCCTAAATTTAAAAGAAACAGAAGTTGATGAAGGTCCACAAATGATGGTTACTGAAGATGAGCCTGTTACTACTGCTACAATGGAAGAACAAGTTGAAAAGGAAATACCAGTAGTAACTCCTATTACTGATATAATAGCAGTAGTAAATCAAGAAGAGGAAGTAAAAGCAGCAAACACTACTGATGCCCTATCAGTAGT
Organism: Calendula officinalis; assembly: GCA_963853835.1. Taxonomy (NCBI): domain Eukaryota; kingdom Viridiplantae; phylum Streptophyta; class Magnoliopsida; order Asterales; family Asteraceae; genus Calendula; species Calendula officinalis. Next base: position 90,931,235 of record OY970822.1, on the reverse strand, counting down.
AATATCTGAAGACATAACAGCAGTAACTACCTTAGTTACTACTGATGATATTATTGAGCTGCCACCTCTATTAGAACCAAAAGTGATACTTCCACCATCTCCAAAAAGGTCAACAACACAAATGGTGGTGAAATATATTGATGATGATGTAAATTGGTTAGAAGTTGATGAATGCTCACTACCTCCACATCCTAAAATACTTCCTATATCACAGATACACTACTATGGTCCCAAATTTGTTATTGAATCTGAACCAAATATGAAGAAAGACAATTACATAGGAAAGGGAAAGGAAGTTGCTGATGAAGACCATCCGAACAGAGCACAAGGTCATGAAATGGTCAACAAAATCAACTATGCCAAATCAGCCAAACAGGATAGGTGGAAGGTTAAAAGAGCAAAATACTTAAAGAAGGTTGAAGTATCTCTAGCAAATGAAAACAGAAGATTAGCAGAAAGGGCTAGAATACTAAGACAACCATTCACAGAAATCAAATTGGCAGATATAGCAGATATATCAAAACTGCCACAATTTAAACAAAAGGTCAAAACTAAACAAGTTGCTGAAACAAGAAAAGAACTACAAAGAAAAGAACTAGAAAAATTCAGGCAACTTGAATATGAAACATTAGAACTTCTGGAAGCACAAGTACAAGAATGCAAAGAGCAGAAGGCTGATATGCCAGAACAGTTTGCAGAGAAAAAGAAAGAAATGATCACATTCTTGAAATCAAGAGGTCACAACACAAAGGCCTTTGGAAGAATGAAGTTGATCAACTTAATTGAAAAGTACTGTGTAGAGAAGAAGAAGGATCTTACTGAGCAAGATATTAATGAGAAGTACACTACTAAACTTGAACAGATAGACTCCAAAGAAATGAAAGAAAGAAAAACAATAACTGGAGAATCATCTGGTGTATCTTCTCAAACATCAAAGAAAAGGAAGACAATTTCTACTGAACTTGAACAACCAAAGAAGAAATTACAAATGGTTCAAGTTTATGATCTTCCTGTTTCTCCCCTACAAAATAATCCAATCATCAACTGGAGATATATAGATGATATGATTGAGATTATCAGAGAAGATAAGGTCATACAAAGATTCAGAGCTTGGAAACCTTTGGTCATGTCTCTAACCAGAAGTGACATTATAAAGATGTTGATCATTGGTAAACCAAGAATGACTAAGAAGAACTGGAAGAATTCAGCTGCAGGCTATCTTACTGAAATGATTGATGCTGCTTTCTATCCAGAAAATTATTCAGAGAAGTTTACAAATCCAGAGAATGTTCAAGCCTGGAATGTTCTGCCAACTGTCAATATGTACTTCTTTGAATATACAAGTAAGAAATGTGATCTATTCCTTTATGAGAAAGAGTATCCTCATTCTGAGAAAACTCTTTATCAACTTTGGTGCATGAACTTTATTAAACCACATGATGTTGTGATGCTCCAAAACAAATTGAATGAATTTGTTAAAAGAATCAGCAAATATATTATTGCAAAAAGAAATAAAAGGAACCAACAGACTTTAGAAGGTGATCAGAAAAGAGCAAAGCTGTTGGAAGATCAGAAAAAGAATAAGTAAAAAGAAACTTAGTTGATTGAAAGATAATCAATAAGTTTAGGGGGAGATTGTTAGAGCAAAACACAGATCAACTTGATACTGATGCTGCAGTTAGTACTGATCATACTTAGTACTGATGGGGCAGAATATGTTACTACTGAAGAAGTTGATACTGATGATACTATAACTTAGTTACTACTGATCATGCAAAGATTGAAGATACTACTGATCTTAGTAGTTACTACTGACGATGATTTCTGGACTTACTACTGATCACCAAGTTTACTACTGATGTTACATATTTACTACTGGTGATGAGTTTTACTACTGATACGCGTTTATGGAGAATATCAAGTCCGAGATCTTCGCAGAGATAGTTATAGAATGTAATTAAATGTATATCTTTTATAATTCGATGTAAATCAAAGTCCTAGAATAACTAGGGTAAATAGTTTAGCTTCAAGGACTATTATAAATAGTTCCTTACGAATTGTAAACGTACGTGTGTATTGTTAACTTAATAATATACATTGAAGCTTTTTGTGAAACTGTGTTCTTAATATTCTCGCATATTGTTCTTACAGTTCATTGTTCTTAATATATTGATATAGTGTTGATCCGCTGCAACTTCTATCATCAATTAGATCTAAGGTGTTTATTAACTTGCTTATAGTTAATCGATCCTGACAAAGAGGGTGATTTTTACATAACACATTTTAATCTATTTATTACAATAATTGATTTATGTGTTTGAATAGTCTGCATTAATACTTATACATTGTGAAATGAGCCCAAAAAATGTGGTACATAAATTAATTCCCTAAATTAAATCTTGCGTACAAACTTGCAGGGAGGAGATTAAGAGGATAAAGACATCCAATCCTGTTATTAGCCATCGCGAAGCATTTAGCACTGCAGCCAAAAATGTAAGTTTTGCTGAATCGATCGGTTCATTTACATACATAGTAATTAATTACTTGTGTCTTTACGTAATTAATAGTTACACTTTGACAAAAAAAAAATCATTAACTAATTAAACTATACAATTTAAGTGATTACGTACCTTTGTGTTTACGCAGTGGGCACATTTCCCTCACATCCACTTTGGTCTTGTTGAATCTCAACTCGTCGTGGACGGAACGTCTCCTCGTTAGTGCGTCGGAACCTGAAACAAACAGAAACTCTAGTCAGAGGCCCTTTGGGGATCGTTCCCAAAAGACACTCCGATGCCTAAGTAAGTATCGATATGACGGTAGTGATTGACAAGGGGTTAGTGATTGAAGAGTAAGGGACTCGACGCCGGGGGAGAGTATTGAATGTCTACAGTAATTAATGCGAGGTGTAGTAAATGTGATGAGGATTGCGTACCTGTTTTGATTGCTAAGTCCCTCATTTATAGCTAGTTAAATGGGCGGGAAAAGCAATGAAGGAGATGAGCGGGATAATTGGTTGCATGGTTTTATCCGCCCCATCTGAATAGTCCGTCGGTTAATAACGGAGAATCGAACCTTTGGTCCGATAGGCAAAGTATTGGCCTCTTGTCAAGACGTTTCCTTCGCGCCGCCCTTAATTAATGCTCATGTGGTTCCACGCCGGTTATCCTTTTAATCCGGACACGCTACCATATTCCTTGGGAATAGGCTGCAATGATCTAAGTTTGTCGTCTTCTGGCTTCCTGTATATGCACCTTCCGTCTATTCCTTCCTGTGCATGCTCGTTTCGTTGAACGTAGTATAGTTCATCAAGTCCCCTTAGTTAAGATTGACTTCTCCGTTAGCAAGTTATTCTTAACTGCTTAGCTTTTCGTTCCTATCATATACATTTATATTTAAAAAAGAAAATATTACCGTTAGGCCAACATGTTACCGTTATCTTTCGACCAAGTTTTTTGACCGTTATACGTCATTTCAACGTATCTTGCCTCTTAAACTTCCTTCCCCTACATATTCTCCTCAACCTGACGTTCTAAAAAGACACTTGATTTTCTCTTCGCATCGTTTCTTTCTTCTAAATTCCTGATTTTCTCCCCACTTTTCCCCTATCTTTTTTTTATCGGTAATCATCATGAGAAAAGATAAATCATCCAAAGATAAGACAGAGAAAATCCCAAAAGAGATGAAAACCGCTCAAAACATACACTCAACCTTTTCCGCCGCCGATCTTCATCGAATTACCACCGAATATTACATCGATCAGCGCTACAAGCTTCTTTTACCGCAAGAAAATGATACCATACGCTCCGCTCCCGCTGGTTATGAGCCGGTTTACTTTCAGTTCTTGCTTGGGGGATTACGATTTCCCGTTGACCCCTTCATTCTTGCTGTCCTGCAAAACCTTGGTCTGCACATTGCACAGCTTGCTCCGAACTCCCTCCGTAAGGTGATCGGCTTTATTATGCTTTGCCGATCGCTTGGGATTCCTCTTTCTATTCCACTGTTCCGCTTTTTTTACACTGTCACCGGTCGCGGTGATTGGGCCGTGTTTGCTCACCGCCCGGGCCAACATGATTGCATTACTGGCCTTCGCGATTCGAGTCATGGGTGGAAGTACAACTTTTTTTACATCGATCGTGCTGCCTTTAACAACATCGAACTTCCCTGGGGAAAAGCTTCAGGAAGGGGAGCCGACCCTGTACCTGAACTTTCTGCAGAAGAGTGTACTTATGCGGACAAGATTTCTACCTTAACCGTTGAGTGGGAGGATCCGGATGAGGCCTTCCTAGGCATGGCTGATCTTAGCCCGTACTACTTTCATCGCGACGTGAGGGCTACGTGGAAAATTAATGACCGAAACGTTCCGCTACTGGAGCGTTTGCAGATGAAAAAGGGAAACCCTCCTGAAGTTAACGTGGTTGTGGAAGAAGTTGATCGTGTGCCGTTTCTTCCACCGACGGAAGAAGACCAAAGTTCTGAGGCCACGGTTGATCTTTCCCGAACCGAAGATATCCCGGTGTCTGGTCCTGAGTTTGGTTTGGAAGGTACGATGATCCCTGACTCGCAGGTCGAACATCGTAGAACCCCAAAGACCCGATATGTTCGTAATATTTCCGCCACCGAACGAGGGGGAGGGAGCAAAGTACGTAAAACTCGCGAGGAAAGTGAAAGCTACCTATCTAGGCGGCGCCGCATTGATCTTGAAGGTATTTGCCTCCTTTACCTTATTCTTTCCGTTTCCTTTTTTTTTATTATATATATATATATATATATATATTTATTTTTTATTATTATGTTTTTTTTTTTTTTTTTTAAAAGACGAAGCGTTACTAAAAAATATATTTCTTCCTCTTTTTTGCAGCCGGTTTATCCGAATGTATAATTGTTTCCGATGTTACTGCGACCCTTTCCCCTGTTGTGGATCCTACACCCGTTGTTTCTTTCAAATCCCACACGTTTGTTCCGCTCCCTCGTGTGTCGACCAGCACTTCTGTTCCTGCACCTCGTTCCGGAGCCTCGATATTCAGAAGGCTTCCTGCGACTGCGTCTAGCAGTTCCGCTATTGCTATGTTTGAGAGTCAACTGTTCAGCTCCGGAGCTGCTACATCCTCTATGGTCGGGGAACCTCGTTCACCCCAATCAGCACGAAGTCACTCATCACTCCCTCCTTTTCCTTCCACGGGTATGTAATTTATACTAAACACCTATATCTATTTTGCTTACTTTTTTCTTCCTCTCTGTAGGTGAAACAACACGCACCGTTGGGCCATTCATTAGTGTCACCGCCCCTGAAGCGCCAAAACGAAGTGCTCCCTTTGGTCGATTGGATCCTCCCCGAATCCGTACTCCTGCTATCCTTTCTGCTCCCCGGGAAGCTTCCTTTCCTTTGAACTTCGAGGGTGTCTCCGACACTGATTTATTCTCTCGGACAAAATCCGGACTCCTAGGCTCTGTTGAGCTCTTATCCGAGCTCCAGTCTCGGAACACCCGTCGCGAACAAGATTTTGCGAAGCAAGGATTTGAATTTGAACGCATCTCGTCGTTAATGAAGTCTCTTCAAAGCTTGTATGATGAAGAAGTGAAAAAGAGAGAACAACTTTTAAAGGATCGAGAGGAGAGCAAAAAAGCTCTCGAAGATTCGTGGATACAATTGTCTGGGTTAGAGAAACAGCAGGATGCTTCATCTGCCAGAATCGCCGAACTGGAATCTGCCTTGATGGAGAAGGACATTTGTTTGAAAGAGGTGGAGCAGCAATGCTCAGACCTGCGTGCTGAGAATGAATCACTTAAGTTAGAGACTGAGATGCGGGAAGGCATGCTATCTTCCAAGCGTGATGACATAGCTTGGCTGCTCCGGAAGGGTATTCCCGGAACTATTGAGGTGTTTCTTAATTCCAGCGAGTTTGTTCAGAAGAATTCTTCTCTTCAAAGGGAGAGCGTCCGTTACGGCCAATATCAAGGGTGTCTGGATATGCAAAGAGCGTACCCTGACTTGTTGAAAGATGCTCGCCTTGTCCATGATTATCCCGAAAGTCAGGCTGCCGTTGTTAGCAAATTTGGCGACTTGGTTTCACCCCACTATTCCCTTATTGACGAGCTTGAAAGTGGAGTTGTGAGCCTGACCGATCTGAAGAATCTTGTAACAAACCGTCTTCCGGACCGGAAGGGGTGGGTGAAAGTTCCACCCGTCAGGATGAACCTTGAGCCAAGAAGCTACCCGCTTTTCTTTTGTTTGTGATCGTCTTTGTTGTTCCTTTGTATTTTGTTAGTAGTTTTTTTTTTGTGTCGCAACATAAGCCTCTTTTGTTAACTAAACGATAATATTGTTTGTAATCGTCCCAAGTGTTTAAGGTATTTTCCTCTTTGTGGATGCTAATTCGCAGTATGTTTGTTTTTTTTTTTTTTTATGTTGCAATGTATATACATGTTTATTTTGTTTCGTTTATATGCTTTATTGTCTTTTAGCGAGGCGTCCCCCACTTAGACTTGTAAGCGTTTTATTCGTTCGTATTTCGATCGTCCGGCATCCGTCCGGCTACAGGAGCGAGGTTTCCTTCAGGAATGCCTCCTCCTGCTCATAGCTATGAGTTATTGCATTGTTATTTACTTAATTAAAGATAAATATGCATTTCACGAAACAGTTGGTACAACAACGTTTAAACGAGAAGACTTTTCGCAAGGCTTTGCTACCACTTAATACATTTCGACTGCACCTAGTGGTCCTTTTATCAGGACGTTACTTCTTGAAATATAAAGAACAAAACATCTTAAAAGTGGAACTTTCGTAAATTCCTCATATTCCATGTTCGTGGAACTGTTGCACCTTCCATCGTCTCCAAGATGTATGAACCGTTCCTGCGCGCTTCCTTCACCCTATATGGGCCTTCCCAATTTGGGCTTAACTTTCCTGGCTTATAGTACAAACTTGCTTCATTCTTCCGCAATACCAGATCGCCCACTTTGCAAGCTACCCCTTTTGTCTTCTTGTTATAATATGCTTCCGTGAGTAGTTTATACGCCGCTTGTCGGGTTGCTGCATCCTCTCTTCTTTCCTGCACCAAATCAAGATTGTATCTCAACGCTTCTTCGTTTCCTCCCAATTGGAAATTGGCCACTCTAGGGGATGGTATTAGCACCTCTATCGGTATTACCGCTTCCGTTCCGTAGACCAAGCAGAACGGGGTATCCTTCGTGGAACTCCTTTCTGTGGTACGGTAAGCCCACAAAACACTCTGTAATTCATCAACCCATGCTCCTCCGGACCTATCCAGACGCTTTTTCATTCCCTTCACAATGGTTCGATTGGTGACTTCCGTCTGCCCATTTGCCTAGGGATGAGCTACGGAAGTAAAATTTTGGCGAATACTTGATCGCTCACACCAAGCCCGGAAAGGATTGTTGGCAAACTGCTTCCCGTTATCACTGATAATCGTCCTGGGGAGACCGAAACGACAAACGATTTGCTTCCATACGAACTTTATGATGTTTGCTCCTGATATGCATGCTAATGCTTCGGCCTCCACCCACTTTGTGAAGTAGTCTACTGCTACTACCAGGAATTTCAAATTTCCCGGAGCCCTTGGGAAAGGACCTACAATATCGATTCCCCACTGACAAAACGGCCACGGGCTATGGATGCTTGTAAGGTTTACGGGAGGTGTTGCCGGGATGTTTGAATACGCTTGACAATTTGGGCATTTTCTAACGTATTCCTCCATGTCTTTGGACATCTTAGGCCAGAAATATCCAGTTCGGAGCAATTTTTGGGTTAGAACCCGTGGCCCCGAATGTGAGCCGCATACCCCTTCATGCATTTCCTTCATTGCCTCCTTCGCTTCTTGTTGACTGAGGCATTTTAGCCATGGTGTGGAGAAGCCTTTGCGGTATAACCTTCCCTCCCGGATCGTGTACCTGCTGGCATTCATCCTTACCTTTCATGCTACTTCCGCTGCCTGAGGGAGCGTTCCGTCCTCCAAATATTGCCTTATTGGCGACATCCAACATTCAGTATCGCTCTCTGTTTCGGCCACTTCTTCTTCTCCCTCTATGCTTCTTTTGGGCAAGATTTCGACCAGGACTTCCTTTGTCAGGTATTGGTATAACATAGATGCCATTTTGCTTAAGGCATCGGCCTCTTTATTCTTACTTCGAGGTACTTGACTGATTTTGAACTTTTCGAATTTAGATATTGCCCCTTTAGCCTTTTCTAAATACCTCTTCATGTGCATTTCCTTGGCTTCGTATGTTCCATTTACTTGATTGACGATCAACATGGAATCTGCGAATGCCTCTATGTTTTTTATTTCCATAGATTTTGCAAGGCCGAGACCCGCCAGCAACGCTTCGTACTCCGACTCGTTGTTTGAACATTTAAAGTCAAAACGTAAAGCGTACGTTATTTTTTCCTCGTTCGGTCCTGTGATCACGACCCCTGCACCGCAGCCATCAACACTTGCTGCCCCGTCCGTATGTAGCTTCCACCATTTTTCACCGGAAGGACTTTCCTCCGTACTCAGCACTACCGCTTCTTCCGGCATTTCGACCAAAAAATCCGCTAGTGCTTGACCTTTAATGCTTGGCCTAGGCTTAAAAGCTATATCGTATTCGCCCAACTCTATCGCCCATTTCGTCATCCTTCCTGATCGTTCCGGCCGGAGGAGGATATTCTTAACAGGCTGATTCGTTAGTACCGTAATGGGATGGGCTTGGAAATATCTTTTCAACCGCCTTACGGAGTACACTAGTGCAAGAATAAGTTTCTCTATCATGGCGTAATTGAGCTCCGGTCCCTGGAGGGCTCTGCTAAGGAAGTAAACAGGGATCTGTTTCCCTTCCCTCTCCGCGATGAGAACCGAGCTGATTGCCTCGTTGTTGGTGGATAAATACATGACGAGGGGTTCCTTTTCAACCGGGCTTGCCATGGTTGGGAGGCTTCTGAGGTGTTGCTTTAGTTTTACGAAAGCTTCTTCGGCTTCCGGGCTCCATTCGACGTTTCCTTTTTTGGTGCACCCGTGCAGAGCCTTAAAGAAAGGTATTGATTTTTCTGCGGACTTAGCCAAGAAACGTCCCAAAGCCGCAAGCTTTCCGTTCAGACTTTGGACATCCTTCATCGTTCGCGGAGTATTCATCCGGATCAACCCTTCCACCTTATCCGGATTGGCCCGTATCCCCTTCGAGGTGACCAGGTGCCCCAAGAACCTCCCCTGACTCATTCCGAACGAGCATTTTTTGGGATTTAGTTTCATGTTGATCTTCAGGAGTTGCAACAAGGTTTCCTCTACGTCCTTGATCAGATTTTCATCTTCCTTGCTTTTGATGACCATGTCATCGACGTATACCTCCAGGTTCCGTCCCAGTTGCCCCTCAAATGCCTTATCTACCAATCGCTGATAGGTGGCTCCGGCATTCCGGAGCCCAAACGGCATTTTGGTATAACAAAACGTTCCCTTGGCGGTGTGAAACGCCGTTTTCTCTTCGTCTTCTCGGGCCATTTGTACTTGATGATATCCCTTGTATGCATCCAAGAACGACTTCCACTTATATCCTCCTAAAGATTCAACCTTCTGCTCTATTTCTGGGAGAGGGTAGCTATCTTTTGGGCATGCTTTATTCAGGTCTTTGAAGTCCACGCACATCCGCATGGACCCGTCCCCTTTTTTGACTAACACCGGGTTAGCTATCCACTCCGGATACTGAGCACTCCGAAGCACCCCCGCCGATACCAACTCACTAACCTCTTTATTGATCACTTCGTTCCGTTCAACGGCCATCCCACGCTTAGACTGCTTTACCGGTGCGAACTCTGGGTTGACGTTGAGGTGGTGTTCTGCCGTTGTCCGGAGGACGCCAGTCATGTCTTTCGGCTCCCAAGCGAATGCCCGCTCGTACTTCCTTAACAGATTTCCCAATTTTTCCTGTAAATCGGAAGGTAAGTCTCCACCGATCTTTACTTTAGTATCTGGGTATTTCGGGTTGACCACCAGTTGTATTTCATTTTGTTCCGTCCAACTATCTTGGTGCGTCACACTGTTACATTCTAACGGAGGCATAGGCATGCTTCGAACAGTGATGACCCCTTTTTCCGAGGGAAATTTGAGTAAACCGTGAATGGTCGACGGAATAGCCTGGAACTGCCAAAGGCCGGTCCTCCCCAGAATAGCGTTATATCGGGAGGGAGCCTCTATTACAATGAATTCGGCCAGAACCGTCTTGCTGCGGCTACCTTCCCAGTCAGTCAACGTAAGGGGTAGGTGTATCTTTCCTCTGGGCCACACTGACTGTCCTGCGAAACCCACTACCGTTCCGTTGGCTGGTTTGAGCAACGATTTGATATCGACAGCGAACTTATCAAAGCAGTGGCCATACATAATGTTGGCAGAGCTTCCGGAGTCTACATAGATCCGACGAACCATTGCCTTGGCTATTACTCCAAAGATGACCAACGGCTCTGTTCCCACATACCCTTCAGGGACAGGCTCCCCTCTACCGAACTCCACCGCTCCTCCTTTCCTTTTTCCCCGACATGGGTTCGACATTTCTTCTTCTAACACAAATATTTCGGTATTATATACCGCACCCTCTTTCTTGGCCGGGGGTTCAGCTACGACCACCTCCGACCTTCCTTTGACTTGCCCGCTCTTCTCCCTCTTATAACTTTCACATGAAGCTTTTGCGTGACCCATGATCTTATGAAACTCACAATATGCGTTCGGGTCCCTAGGGTACCGTTTTCTTGTAATCCTTCCTTCAGTAGGCCTATGAGTATCGGAAGCCGTATATGCTTCCTGCTTGGGGGAGCCATATCGTTCGTGAGAGAACCTTCCTTCTTGAGGACGCCCTCGATACACGGATTTTGCGGCGTACCCTGGCCGGAAACCGCCTTTGGCTTTCACACCAACCTTAAACGATCCGGAACTCCCTGCTCCTTTCTTTTCTTGTGCTTCGAAACGCAGCTTCTCCGCACTTTCCTCTTCTTGCTTAAGAACTTTGTTTACCGCGTTAATCATGTCGTCCGCTTTCACAAAGTCTCTTTTCGACAACTCTCTGAACAACTCTCCTTCCCGGAGCCCGTAAGTGAAGGCTGCTATTATGAGCGAGTCTTCCCGTACGGGCATCTTCCGACTTTGTTCATTGAATCTTTTGAAGTACGACTTATTAGATTCCCTTTCCCGTTGCCGGCACGCCATTATTGACTGGGACTTCTGTTGGTACTTCTTTTGTTGTATAAAGCTGTGACTGAACTGTGCGACAAGCTCTTCGAAGCTAGCTATGCTTCTCTGGGGCAGACTGGACAACCAATATCTTGCCGAGCCTTCCAACGTTCCTGCGAAATAGAGACACCACAACTTCTGGTCCATCGGTATCATTTTGACGGCCCACCGGAAGCTAGCGACGTGGTCATCAGGGTCTCCGGTTCCATCGTAAGACTTGACCCTCGGCCCTTTGAGTCCCGGGGGAATAGGCATCTCGTTAATGTCGTCAGTGAAGGGTGACCGGAAACTCCGGGACGACAGAGGATGGTACTGAGCAGAACCCTCCGATTTTTCCGGGGTTCGCTCCCTTCGTCCCTCTAACGTCCGTTCTCTTTGCCTCCCCGGCGTTCGTTCTCTCCGCCTTTCCGGAGTTCGCTCTTTCCGCCTTTCCGGAGTTCGTTCTTTCCGCCTTTCCAGAGTTCGTTTGTTCCCTTCACGTCCGGACTCCTGGCTTCGAGCCTGAGCCGGAGGAGTTTTTTCCTTGTAAACTTCTTCTGCCGACTCCTCTTCCTCAGATTCTTCGCTGGAAAAGGTTAGAGTCCTTCCGACTCCGCTTGTTCCTTCCGTCATCCTTTTTCTACTCTTCTCCAATTCTCGTAGCTTTCGGAATTTACAGAAAAGATTGAATTCCCTAACTTCTTCTTCCGTCGGGTCATCCTTCCCGGGCTTCTCAGGAGGAGGACACGTCATGGCATTGACAACGACTGATGCGGGTAGAGGGGGGTGGGATCACCTCCTAATAACGTCGGGGGCTGATTTCTTCCTTCCGGAGTTGAATCGAGGGCCATTTTGTTCGTGGTCCCACGGATGGCGCCAAATGTTGAATCTCAACTCGTCGTGGACGGAACGTCTCCTCGTTAGTGCGTCGGAACCTGAAACAAACAGAAACTCTAGTCAGAGGCCCTTTGGGGATCGTTCCCAAAAGACACTCCGATGCCTAAGTAAGTATCGATATGACGGTAGTGATTGACAAGGGGTTAGTGATTGAAGAGTAAGGGACTCGACGCCGGGGGAGAGTATTGAATGTCTACAGTAATTAATGCGAGGTGTAGTAAATGTGATGAGGATTGCGTACCTGTTTTGATTGCTAAGTCCCTCATTTATAGCTAGTTAAATGGGCGGGAAAAGCAATGAAGGAGATGAGCGGGATAATTGGTTGCATGGTTTTATCCGCCCCATCTGAATAGTCCGTCGGTTAATAACGGAAAATCGAACCTTTGGTCCGATAGGCCAAGTATTGGCCTCTTGTCAAGACGTTTCCTTCGCGCCGCCCTTAATTAATGCTCATGTGGTTCCACGCCGGTTATCCTTTTAATCCGGACACGCTATCATATTCCTTGGGAATAGGCTGCAATGATCTAAGTTTGTCGTCTTCTGGCTTCCTGTATATGCACCTTCCGTCTATTCCTTCATGTGCATGCTCGTTTCGTTGAACGTAGTATAGTTCATCAGGTCTAAAGCTTGACGAAACAAGCAAGTGATAAAAGACTTGCAGTTGTTTGCACTGACCCAACTTGTTGTTCGATTGATCAGTTATTTAATTAACTTCTGACTCTATAGTATCCATAAAAGTTTGACTCGATTTAAAGTGCTGTTTCTATGGTTCTTCATCAAACGATAACAGAATGTTCACAAATTAATCGCCAGTTTTGTTCCTAAATTATAACGGTCTTCGTAGCCATTCTTAATACAACCACAATTCATAATATAATTTGTTTTGTTAATGCCAGCTTTCTTTGAGAGGTAGTTATATGCATAAAGCGTTTTTATCAATGGTAGAGAACTTAAAATGCAGGGGTTTAGTACTTTAGTTATTGATTTTTGTATAGTAAATTACAGAAATTGTCCATTTTTTTTTATTTTCTGCAATTTTGTCTCTAAATTTTTTCGGTGGTTTTTTTCCTATGATTTTCGGTTTTCCGGATTTGTATCATTCCATCGTAAGTCCAGTTAAATATATCTGTTAAATCACCTCACATGTGAATTAGGTGAGGGTAACTAAACTTAAACACGATTCCATCATCCCATTTCTTCTTCGTTGCTCCTAATTGACGTAATAAATCAACGTGTAGATCGACGCTTACAAAAGTTCTACTTTGTTTCGGTATATGTTTTTTCTACTATTTTTTATTTTTTTTTTTATTTTTTTTTTAAACGACAACATAATCTACTCTAATTTCACCTATAATAGTTGAACTCACAACCTCCAAATTGGGAGCAAACATCTTTGCCACTAGGCTATTGGCACCCAAGACTAGCCTAGTGGTATTGGTGAAAAAGATTAGGTGTTGCACATGACCAAGGTCATGGGTTCAAGTCCCGTCGTGGACGTGGGGTTTATTCCCCATGGGTGGAAGGTTCGAGGAAAGGCATACTGCCCCTTGTGGATGTCAATGTCTAAGCTCGAACCACTAACTTACTAACTGACTGTTAAAAAAAACTAGGTTATTGGCCCTTTGGTATATTCTTTCTACTTGATCATTAACTTAATCAGTGCTTTTAATTAATCTTAAATTGTAATTTTTTTCTCATAATTAAGGTGTTGAGGTTAGGATTTTGTTCTTAGTCAATTCCGCATACACTTGTACTTCTTTCTTATCTATGTTACTGATATTGAAAAGTTGAATTCAATACACTTAAAAAATAGACACTTTAAAAAGTTTTACTTGTTTCGGTTTCAGTCTATTTTCTTTCTACTAGATCATTAGTTAATCAATGCTTATTCTTAATCTTAAATTGTAAATTTTTCACATCAAGTGTTTGAGATTTGGATTTTGTTCTTATTTTATTCAGCATACACTTGTAATTCTTCGTTATTGTTTTATTGATATTCAAAATTTGAATTCATGAATTCCCCCTCCATCTACACATCTACACATAAATATATACATATGATACACTAGTTAGGTCTAACAAATTATATGTCTTCTACGAAACATCAATGAGCACTACGGATGTGCCTTTTAACCGAAAACCCGCAAACAGAACCGGTACTTGGACATGATTTTCGGTTGGCCGGTTCTCAGTTCCCCTTTTATTGTTTATTCGGTTATCGGTTGTTAGGTTCTAAAACCTGAATTTGACAAATTCAAGTCTAACTCAAGATGTAATTTAGGTTGATAATCTGGTTTTTTGTTCTAACATGTTTAGACATTGAATTTACCGGACCGAACCGGATCTGGAACAATTATTTCGGTCGGATCCTTGATTCTTGCTTTTATATTTGTTTGATTTCAAGTTTTTTTGTCCAATTCAATCCGATCCATAATCAGATATATCTTAAATGAACACATTTGAAAAATTAGTTATAAATAACACTAAAGGAAATCTTTAACTGAAAATTGTTCTTTTAAAACTATTTAAATGTAATTCATATATGAATGTTAGATATATCAATTTTGGTAAACTAATTTAACTGATGGAATAGTATCTTTTATATGAAAACGTATTGTTTATAGAGAATCTGTAATGTCAAAATCAGGTTGGGTGGGTGTCGGACGTGGGATCATGCATCGAAATTAGTGTAAGTCTTGTCAAACCGGAACAGCTATACAATTATTACAATGAAATGAATTCATCTATATTCATTGGTTATTAAATGTTATTTTAGGGGTTTATTTTCAAAAGGTTTTAGATTTAAGACTTGTTGTGAATATTACTTAGGATATTAAAAAGGATGTGGTTTTATTCCTAAAAAAAGAAATATGTTCGATAATTACATTAGGGGTGGCAATTCAGGTCGGGTTCGGGTTGACGGGTTCGGGTTGGCAGGTTGACGGGTCAGAAAAGTTCAACCCGAAACCGACCTGTTTATATAAACGGGTTAGATATCTTAACCCTAACCTGTTTAACTTCAACCCAAAACTAACCCATATAACCCCTTTAATAAAACAGGTTAAACAGGTTATCATGTCAAACAAGTTAAAAGGGTCAAACGGGTCAAAATGTTGTTATTATTACACAAATTCATAACAAAATACTAAACACCAAATTCCTAAGTAACATTTTTAATTTTTATCTAACTATTAATAACGTTTTAACTAGTAAACTATAAATTAAATATAAGTATATATTTTTAAAAATATATTTTAATAATTAAACGGGTTGGCGGGTCGACCCATTTAAATTATCATTGACCCGAACCTAACCTGTTTAATAAACGGGCAGCTAACTCAACCCGAGACTGACCCAATTATTTTTTACTTCAACCCAAACCTGTTTATTTTCGTGTCGGTTTCAGGTCGGGTTTCGTGTCGGGTCAGAAATTGCCACCCCTAAATTACATATTGTCTGTTTGAATATCACTGCATATATATCAAACCACTAAACTATTAACTTTGTCGTTCAAAAAAATATTATATTACCATGAATGTTATAGATTAATTATTGAAAACAACAAATGTGTAAATAGTGATGAATTCAGGACAATATTTAGGGGTGACTTAGGTTATACATTTTTTTTATATGTGTGTCACCTACATTAATTAAAAAAAAATGAATAACATACATATATCTTATATCTAAGCAGTTCTAGAAATATATGGTATCGTGACAATAATAAAGGCATGAGTCTTGACATGGTGAGTACTTTATCATGTCATGCAAATTGCAAGCCACTTCCGTCCATCAACAACCCGACAAGACAATAACTATTCAAGATTCTGTTCATATCACAAAGTTACAGTCTAACGTGGGTGGAAAGTGTTGTACAACAAAGAAAGGATTTCTGTCTTTGATTGGTTTTTGTTTTCATGTAATCTAATGATATAAGATGTTAAAATGTATTTTTCATTGGTCTATAATTATGTTTTGTGAGTTTGAGTTTCGTTATAAATAATATGATATAATATAGAATTAGTTTAGAGGATATGTATTTAACTTATGTTGCTAAAAAAAGTACTTCATATAAGTTAATAATGTGGTTAGACGTATGCCATTGGTCCATTCAGTTTCAAACCAAAAGACTTCTTCAAACCGATGTGATTGACACAGCAACTTCGGTTCTTTATCAGTTCGTTTTGCTTCGTTTTGAGGAAGTGATGATAAGCAACGAAATTTATGGGTTATTTGTAGTATTGTTATTTTTTTGTGCGTAATTTATGTATAAAATATTAAAATAAGGGGTATTATTGACACTAGTGAGTCAGTTGAAGTATCGGTTAATGTAACGTTGTGACAAAAACTGAAGTTTTATTTGGTGTCACATCTAGGAGTCTTAATAACGACTTTAATTTGATTTGTGCTTTATTACATAGATTTATTATTTATTTATATAGTTTTAAAGCTACAAATATATAAATATTTAAAAGTTTTGTTAGCGACAGCTCTATATTTAAGTGAAACGTTCATGCACTACTAATTTATACTTTTATTAATGAAGTGGTAATATCATAAATACAGAGGGTGAATACTCACTATTATACTACAAGTTATATTCACCCACTATTATACTACAAGTTAGGCTTATGCAAACTAAACCGAGAACCAACCGGACCCATATAACCGAACTGAGATAATATCAGTTCGGTTCTCGATTCTAAATTTCATGACAAATCAGTTCTCGAACTAGTTCAGTTCCGAGCAGCCCGATCCAAAACTGAGAGAAAAACTGAAGAAATTCGTAAGTCTCGGTTCGGTTCCGGGCGGTTCGGTTCCGAGTGTTACCAGTTCGGTTCCGAGTGTCATCGGTTTGGTCCCTGATCCGGCCAAAATCATTTTTTCAGTTCTCGGTTTGGTTCGCTTTTAAACGCTTCGGTTCAGTTATTGGACCACATACATGCCTGGTACAACTGTGCAAGTTTCAAATATATGTTATAACATTTTATCTACAAATCTAAGGGTTATCATTATTATTCTTTTTATTTAATCAAATAAGTTTATTTGATTATTAGTAACATGTTATTATGAAGTTTAACTTATTAATGTTTCATTTTACCCTCATACTACTTGTTACTTGATTTTAACAATAATTGACTATAATCAGGTTGTTAAATACAGTAATCTTTTCTTTGTAAATCAAATACTTCTATATTTAAAAAAATAAAAAGCCTCCATAAAACAAGAAGGCAATTTATGCAAGTCGCAGAAATACAAAATGCAACCACAAGAACTAAATAGAAACAACGGTAAATTACAGAAATTGTCCCTGTGATATACCCAATTCTGTATTTTTATCCATAAATTTTTTTCTTCGGTTTTTTTGTCCCTAAAGATTTTTGGATTTCAGTTTTTTGTCCTTCCGTCCAAAATCCTCCGTTAACTGACGGTATTTTTGGCCATTTCCCCAAATTACCCCTGTTTTAAGTTTTTCTTTTTCTTTTTCTATTTTTTGTCTTTCTCAGTCTTCATCTTCTCAAGCCAGATGGCATGGAAAATTTGTTGAAGGAAAAGTTGTGTAACGCGCCGATTCTTACATTAGCGGATGGTATGGAAGATTTTGTAGTTTATAGTGATGCTTCGAATCAAGGGCTCGGTTGTGTGTTGATGCAAAGAGGGAAGGTGATCGCGTATGCTTCGCGACAATTGAAAAACGCGGAATTGAGGTACACGACACACGACTTGGAGTTGGCGGCGATTATATTCCTTGAAGTTGTGGAGGCATTATTTGTATGGTACTTGGTGCACGTTGTACACGGATCATAAAAGCCTACAATACGTGATTATTCAAAAGGATCTCAATATGCGACAACGAAGATGGATCGAGTTGATCGCCGACTATGATTGTGAGATTGTGTATCATGCGGGAAAGGCTAATGTAGTAGCCGACGTCTTGAGCCGAAAAGTTTATGAGAAACCGAACCGAGGAATATTAACGCGTATAGAAGTCGTCTCAAGTATTATCGAAAGAATCAAGAATGCCCAACGAGAGGTTATGGGGAAAGACGAGTTAAGGCAAGAACGGTTAGGTAAGAACCAACATTTTCTTGAAAATGCACAAGGGTTGAAGACCGTAGGCGGTCGTATTTGGGTTCCTAAGTTCGGGGGTATCCGAAAAGAGTTGTTAAATGATGTGCACAAGTCAAAATATTCTATTCACCCGGGAAGTACAAAGACGTACCAAGATTTGAAACGGGTTTATTGGTGGCCCTGAATGAAGGCGAGAGTAGCTAAGTACATCTCGAAGTGTGCCACGTGTGCACAAGTGAAAGTCGAGCATCAAGTACCGTATGGGGTAGCTCAATCACTATTAGTACCGGCCGGAAAATGGAAAGACATAACTATGGATTTCATAGTTGGTTTGCCAAAGACGAGTAAGGGTCACGATGTTATTTGGGTCATAGTTGACCGATTGACCAAGAGTGCGTTATTTTTAGCCATTCGGGAAACGCTGCCACTTGAGAAGTTGGCTAAGTTGTATGTTGATGAAGTGATTCGACTCCACGGGGTTCCGTTATCGATTGTATCCGATAGAGACGCGAGATTTACCTCGAGATTTTGGCGATCCTTACAAGAAGAATTGGGTACAAAGTTGCGGTTGAGCACGGCTTATCACCCGCAAACCGACGGTCAAAGTGAAAGAACAATTCAAACGGTTGAAGATATGTTGAGATCGTGTGTGTTGGATTTCGGGGGTAAATGGGATGAATATTTACCGTTAGTCGAGTTCTCGTATGATAATAGTTATCACTCGACTATTAAGATGCCACCTTATGAGGCGTTGTATGGGAGAAAATGTAGAACTCCATCTTGTTGGTTAGAAGCGGGAGAGACGAAACTCACGGGTCCCGAGATTGTAAAAGTGACGAACGAGAAAATTGGTATAATACAAGCCAACATGAAAGCCGCTCAAGATAGACAACGAAGTTATTCGGGTTTGAAGAAAAGACCATACGACTTGGATGTCGGTAATATGGTAATGTTAAAAGTGTCACCTTGGAAAGGTGTAATGCGGTTTGGGAAGAAATGAAAGTTAAGTCCAAGATATGTTGGACCGTTTAAGATATTGAAGCGGGTCGGGCTTCAAGCGTTTAAATTGGAACTTCCACCCGAGCTTCAAGGTATGCATCACACCTTTCACGTGAGTTATTTGAAGAAGTTCATCGGGGAAGTTGAAAATATTATTCCATTGCAAGAGTTGCGGGTTGATGCCCCGAACCGGTTGATTGAGGAGCCCGAGGCCATATTAGAAGTGAAAACAAAGAAGCTTCGGAATAAGGAGATGAGTTGATATTGGTCAAGTGGAAGCATTCTGTTGGACCAAATTTGACTTGGGAAGTCAAAGACGAGATTCGGAAGAGATACCCGGATTTCGTGAACTATGATGAGATTCCGAGGACGGAATCTTCTTAAGGTGTAGATAGTTGTAACGACCCGAAATTTGTAAATAAATAAATTGTATAAAAATATGATAATTATGGATAAATCATTTAAAGAACGTAGAAATTGGTTTCGTGTCATTTGGACACCGTACGAGAGAGTTATGGGCGAAACCGGGTCGAGACAAGGATGAAAAAGTGCAGCCCTGGCTACATATGGAGTTCGCGACGCGAACTTACGTTCGCGATCGGGAACAGTCGACAGAGAATTGAACCATCGAGCGTGAAGAAGTTCCCGACCAGCTAGCGATCGCGAAGTATGCGAGCCTGAAGGAGTTCGCGTTCGTGAACTTGTCCGACACCAGCATTAAAGTCGGGTTTATCTCATTTATTAGACCCACAAACCCTAGTTTTCTCCCATTGGCGATTTTTGAGTGCAAGAGCTGGTTTTGGTCGAATCCTTCACAAATCTTTGGTAGATTTCACTCCTAAGTGAAGATTAAAGGTATAACTTCACTCTTTGATCTTTGTAGCTTTAGATCTATGGATTTTGATGTATGGGCTTGAAACCCTAGTTCTTGGGGTTTTGGGTTATGGTGAAATAGATGATGTATACACTTAATAAATGATATTCCAACAAAGGAATCAAGTGTATGATTAAGATTTGTAAGAATCTTAAAGGTTGGTTAAACCTAGGGTTTGGTAAATCACCATAATTGGGGAAAAGTGTTAGTTAATGGTATCTATAGATAAATGGATACATTATTGGTAGTATGTGATGTTGAACATCTTGTGATTGTTGTATTAGACTTTTGGTGAAGTCTTGGAAAGTTGATTGATTGTTGGAGAAAGGAAATTGGCGGAAAGAATACAGTTGGGGCATTTTATTGCTAAGGTGAGTACGTGTGGACTTTACTGAGTACATAGCCATGAAAATACTTCTTATTACATATGTCGAGTCTATTTGATAATTGTGTAGAATTTAGTATTTAGAGTTAGTTATATATTGTTGAATATAGTTAACTAACTTGTTTGATGATTGATGTGATAGCCAAGAGCTTTGATTGAAATAACTATAGAGTTATAGTAAGGATGAGACGATGTGATGATGCGTGGGATCCCCGGTCATGAGGATATGGAATGGGGAGAATTTGGGCGGATCCCCATCGGCCCATTCCATGATAGTAGTCTTGCTAACTGGATTTATGCTTAGCTTTGGTTTTGATTTATTTTGTAACACCAAACTTTATACTCTAATTTTCATACCAAAGATTTTTGTAAATCCATATTTTTGGAACGGTTCTTCTATTTATGAAAATGATATATTTTGGGCAAATGTTCATATTAAAATTTGAGGTGTTACAATCCGGATTTTACAGTGAAAACCAAATTCAATCCGAAAACCAAACTATTTAATTTGGTTGAAGTCCAAACCGATCCAAAAAACCAATCAAATCCAATCCAAATTGATAATCCGGTTATATCCAAATAATAAACACCCCTAACTTGCATAAGCCACAAATGTATGAATGATTATGACATAATTACCAATAGTTTTGAAGGTCAAACCAAATGTTTGTAACACATACAAATTACAACACACTTTACGTAAATAGTATAAAAAAAGAGTTAACATTTGTACTCCAAATTATATACCGCAATAAATGACATCAAAACACTCCCCATCCACAACTTACCATCTCTCTCCTCAACTTCACTCACAGCTCTCACAACTTTACCCTGTGAATCCTCCAATATTTGCAAAATGTTACCATCTGAGTCGTACCTGACAACCACCGCATGAAGCCGGCCTCCAATCATCATAAGGTAATGAAACTTTGCGGGAATTGGAAGTTTTAATATAAACGTTCTAAACGTTGTGTGTAACGCGCTTATGTGTGTGTACATTGACCGCCGAGTGTGAATTGCTACCCAAAATTCACCTTTTGCATTTGTTCGCACGTTGTCTGGGAAACCATGTAAAATGGCCATTACTTCCGTTGTGCCTGATTTCTCCCCCTTTAGCCAGTATTTCATTAACCTACACCATTAAAATACAATAATCCTTTTGGGTTATCAATTATATATATAACATTTACGACTTCATCAACACTAATTTTTTGCTTTTTAAACCACTTTTTTTGTTTTTTTTTCCTTATTAATTTTTTTTTTTATATTTGCAGTATAACTTAGGACATGTTTGGGCTTATTAAGCTCAAATTTACAAGCGTATTTGAGCTTAATAAGCTCATAAGCCCTGTTAATAAGTTTTCCCAAACATGCCCTTAGTATTACATTTATGAATATGGTTAGGAACTTATGCTTCTTATCTAATATATAACAAATTCGTATAGTATATATACAGTATACTTGAGACTTTGAGAGTTATGCCATCGGAAATATCTTGTAACCTACATGTTGGTTTTTTTAATATAAACAATCTTTTGGGTATTATATGAATATCAGTAGATAGTCTTTTAGGTATCACATGAAAATTCCCAGTAGCATCGCGCTGGTACAACTTACTAGTTTACTAATTACTATGAAGCAATGACAATGGGAAATAGGAAATTCAGCGTCAAGCTTTGCCAAAAAATTAATGTTAGTTTACCAATAAAACACCCTAATTAAGATGAAGGGAATATTATTATAAGGTGTTTACTCACCTGCCTTTGCACCCCTCGGCATATACAAAGAAAGAACGATCCTTGCTTAGAGTGACACCATTAGGAAATTGGAGATTGTACACAAGAACAGTTGCCTTTTTCGTGATTGGATCGTATTTCAATACTCTACCACTCTTGTCTCCAGAGAAAACTAACTGCATGTAGTTCCTGAAATTAAAAAAAAAAAAAAAAAGTCATGTTAGAGACGGTAAAATTAAACAGAAAATTGCTTTGACAACATACCTTCTCTGATATGTTGTACTGCTATCTGTAAAGTATATATTTCCATCATCATCAATGTCTAAATCATTTGTGAATTTTAGAGGAACACCTTCAGCTTCAGTTGCTATAGGTGTGGCTAACCCACCCTCGGGCCCGACTTTTAGCAACCCGTGATATGCATCTGCAATATACAAATCACCTGTTTTCTTGTCAAACCGCAATCCCAAAGGTCTCCCACATATATGTTCATTCTTTAAGTAGCCAAAGATTGTTGGTTTGGGGTCACATATCCCTGATCTGAAACATAAGCCTCATTTCAGAACAATATATGATCACTAGGCTAAAAATACCTAATTTGACATGGTAAATCGTCAATTAATACATTTATGAGAGTGTTTTTTCAGTAAATAGTTCTAATTTCATATATTTCATATCTGTATTCTCATATACATCTAGTCATTGTTGACTATTTGAAAGTCAATTAGATGGAAGTACTTTCTATGTAATGATTGTCAAAGCTGAGTGAATGCATATACGATTCAGTTAAACGATTTACACATTTCATGTCAATTTAGGTCTCAATTTTTCCACAAAAACTGTAGAATCAACTACAATTTGAAAGTTGAAATGTAACGTTTTAATTTCCTAAAGTCAAATGAATCAAAATCGGAAAGGAAAAACAGCATTACTACCGATTAGGAGACGTATAAGCAAAATCAGTCCACGAGTCTCCGTTCCAGAACAAAATCCGGCCATCAGCAACACCAGTATACGGTCCACGCCCTTGCGGATCGAAGGTGACACTCTCCGGTCCTTGAATTTGATTCATAAACTTGACTTCCGACTTCTGTAGCAAATTTTGAGCGTCTCTCTCCTTCGGTACTTCAGACCACTCCGATATTTCGACTTTGACGGACTCGAAGTGAGGAAAATCAGCGATTGCACTGTGTCGGAAGGGGTCAAGTCCACAGTAGACCGCCAGTAGGAGAAATATTCCGGCGAGGATTCCGGCGACGTTCATTGTTGAAGCAGAGAAGACAGTTTATGTTGAGGTGAGGGTAGTTGATTAATGTTGATGGTAGTTATAGTATTAATATGTTTATGATAAATCAAACACCTACTTACTATAATTTTATATTAATATTAATCTCATCTACCGTCCTTTTTTTATATTTTTTAGATACGAAAGACAGACTTTAATATTGCGTTGTCTATAATGGGAGGAAATTTATACTTTCACGTGTTATAAAATAAGGATGAATTATTGATATGTGTTATCACATGATCGTTTAAAAATAGGTTATAATTGAAGTTATATATTGCATGATTGATATTTTCAATAGTTAGCTAGATTTTTAGTTAGTATGTTGACCCTAAGCCTATAACTAACACTTCAACTATTTGATATTGATATTGGTTTTCTAGATATGTACTCCTAAAAATGTTTCGGTAATATCAAAAATGATCAACGGTGTAGGAGGATGAGTGTCAGCCAATGATACTATCAGTTTATCCATGGAGTAGTCACAATAACTAATGATTATGGTATGTAATCCTATGCACTCTTGTGCACAACATCTAACTTGGTTCGAGCATAAAGATTTATTGTCATGATTATCTATATATACATTAGCCATTCAATATATACGGTTCATAAAATGAGTTATAAGATTATTATATATATTCAGCTACGAAATAATTATCAAATGTGTATTTGACTTATTGGTTAAGCACCTTCCATTATTCCCAAAGAATTCGTGTTCGACCCATAATTGGTGCCTCTTTTTTATTGCAACTCAAACCCATAATTGGTGCCTCTTTTTTATTGCAACTTTGAGTTGCAGTATACTTTTTTATTCCAAGATATAAATGTGTTTTGACTATAATTTTTCAACGATAAATGAATATCCAATTTATTTGAAATCAGTCCATATGCATATATAAATTTATAATTCTCTTTTGATTACCCATATCAATAATGTTATAGTATAAGTAGGTAGGGGTGTTCGTTTGGACGGTTTGGTTTTATCCGAACCAAATAGGTGAAACCAAATAAAGTCCGGTTTTCAAAAGTTCAAACCGAACCGTCCAAACTAATTCGAAAGCCAAACCGATCCGAACCAAATAACAATTTGGTTGGTTTGGTTTTATTCGTTTGATGTTTCCTTATAATTTTCAAAAATACTACAAAAGTATATAACATAAATAATATTAAGTTCGATATGTAAATTTCCAAAATGATAAATTAATTTGTACATAAAAACAAGTCTAATTCATAGTTTGTGACATTTACAATCATATATGCAAAAATCTTAACATCAACTTTATCAAAAACTCCAAAAAGATTGGTACATTGCCAAGTGATACAATATAAAATGGAACAAGTGTTAGTATATAAATCAATTTACTATAAGAAATATAAAGAAAATGAGTACCATAATTGCTTACAATGGAAACCACCAAGTGTTAGTATATAAATGAATTTACTATACATTACTATTCGGTTTTTTTGGACAATCCGGTTTTCACAACGTAAACCAAATCCAATCCGAAATCCAAACTATTAATTTGGTTCAAGTCCAAACCGATCCAAAAAACCAAATAACCAATCCAAATAGTCCGATCCAAAATGTCCAATTGGACAATCCGGTTATATCCGAATAGTGAACACCCCTATAAGTAGGTCATATTAGTTGATAAATTTTAGAATTAAACATATTATTTTCATCAATTCAAAAAATTTACAATTCCCAATAATATCATTACTATTACTTCATTATCATTTGGATTATATATTACTTTTTATCTTAATCAAACATCATAATTTATTTTATAAAACTCTTACAATTAGATAGACAGACAATTAATATTTTAAAATACTTTAAAATACCACTGCGAAGCGTAGTCCTAATTAAGGCAAAAAGTTTATGCAAAAAATACTCGCTACAACGCGCAGGATATTGTATTTGTGTTTGATACATGTATCATCACAAGTAAAATGAACACTCAAAGAATATAAACATTTGTAAAATGGTTTATATGTTATGTTTTCGCCCCAAGTAGTAAAACAGAAGAATAAAGTAAAGTGTGGGGTTATGGACTCACGTGATACAAATCTTAGTAAAAGTTAACAAATCCAAATTTTCAACCAACGACTCCTAACATTAAAAGGGGGCACACAGGCCGGTTTGTAGGGTTAAATAGGGTATGAGGTTAGGGTTTAGGGGTATTATGTATAGGATAAGAATGTTTAAATTTATGTTGGATTGGGATGTATTACAAAAATAATTTATGGAATGTTGTTCGGGGGTCGGTCAAGATTCACCAGGGGATTGTTTTTTTCTAATTTTTGCTTTGATAAGTTAATGGTATTGGGTAGCTTAGGTTAAAAGTATATATAATTTGGTAAATTGTTATAAGTTGAGAACATATCACATTTTGGAAGAAAAAAATAATTAATTATTGTTATGAAAATGATACTTTGGTTGTGCTTAAGGGTATTAACGAGTTGAGCTTTTAACGAGCTACTCGATCTCGAGCTCGTTTATATCGAGCTCGAGCTTGTACTAATTCGATCTCGAGCTTGTACTAATTCGATCTCGAGTCAAGATCGAATATAAAACAATACTCGGTTAATCTCACGAGCCGAGCCTAATAATTTAATACTCGACTCGGCTCGTTCGATAGCTCGTTTTGTCTCAAGCCAAACGAGCCAGACGATCTTATCGAGCCGATCCTAACGAGCCGAACAAATGTTTTATACTTCCTCCGATTCAAAATAAGTGATACACTTTCCTTTTTGGGGTGATTCAAAATAAGTGATACACTTTGAAAAGTTTCCTTATTTGGCAAATAAAATGGGACCCACACCCACTAACTATCTACTTTAACAAAGTGAAATGACCCCTTTACCCTTACATTTTACTTTTAAACATCATTAACCTTACTTTATTCAAAAGGTGTGGGACTCATTCCCCACTAACCATCCAATTAATCTAATTTAACCATCATTATAATCTTTTGCCTCAAAAACCGTGAAACCCCAAGTGTATCACTTATTTTGAATCGGAGGAAGTATAATAAGTACAAGATTATAGATATATTATATAAGGGTGTCAACGAGTCGAGTAATTAACGAGCTTTTCGAGTTTATAAATTGGTTTATTTCAAAAAATATGAAATCATAAACGAGTATCGAGCTCGAACCCGAACACTATATAAATATTCGAGATCGAGCTCGAACCCAATTTAAAACTTATACGAGCTCGAGCCGAGTAATTATTAAACGAGCCAAGCCTAAATTTCCTGATACTCAGATCGACTCGAATTGTTAACACCCCTAGACTTGTGTGTCTTATAGTTTTGATTTTGTTCAGTGTCAAGTCACCAACTAACTGATTCGCAGATAGTGAGCAAATTGTGAATGCCTATATAGTATGGTGTACTAATGAAGCATGGCATAAATGAGGTTGCTAGATTTGACATGGCTATTATGAATAATAATGTTGGCCTATATTAAAGACTAAGCTAAAATGAATGTCAGGTCACGTATCCGATTTCTAGGGTTGTCATGACCTACCACCACCGCCAACACCCTATCCCATACCGCCACCACCACCAACACCCCACCCTATACTGCCACCACCACCATTACTCGAAATTTTATAAGCATGTAGACATTTAAAAAACAAATTGTCTTTTTAATGTAGACTGCAAACGTTTGGTTAACATCTTCTCTGTAGATGTTATCCGCAAACTACAGACGTTTTACCTTTTAAAAAATAAACAACTCTGTTGTAAATGATTTTAACACTAAAAATCTCATAAAACATTTACTACTAGCCCATGACCCGTTCTCTAGTGCGATTTGCGCTACAACAGACTATCGAGCCAAAAACGTACTTGGGTCAATCTAATAGGTCGACACCATTAGGCCGAACCATAATGGGTCGAGCCATGTTGGGCCGAACCCCGATGTGTCAAACCCTAATGGGCCAATCCTAAATGGACTGGAGCCTATTGAGCTGAGACCAAATGAACTGAACCCAAAGGTTTAACCGGTGTTGGGCCTTATCTATTGGGCCAAGCCTAATGCCCCAAATCCAATAGGCCTTATTGGGCTGGACAGAAGTTACTGTTTTTACTATAATAATAATGTTGAAAAACATTGAAATTATGGAATTGAAATTGTAAGAAGAATAAAAGTTGAAAAGGAAAGTTGAGGACTTGGTCTTCTCTCTCTTCCTATCTATCTACAACATTTCATTTCATTCCATTTGATCCTTGTCTTGCCAGTATAATCAACAACCGAACGAATCAATCACCAGCTGCCTCACCGCAATCTCGATCGATCAAATGATCGTATCTCCTAAACAATCACTCTAAACTCTGGTAAACTTTTTTTTCCTCGTTTAATTTCACGCCGTTTCACCCTTGTAATTGAACTTAATTCGCTTTTAATTTTGTGTAAATGTATGTTTTCAGATGCCAGGTTATCCGGTAGTCGTATTTAATCTGATTTAGTTCACAATAAGTTATTAATCGTGTTTGTTTCAATTTTCACATTTCAATTTGTGAAATTCGATGCTTCGTTAATTGAATTTTCTATCCACAATTTTCTCCTTTTTGATAGAGATTTTGATCCCTCACTGTCCGTGAAAACTGAAACTTTTCAAGTTTATCAAACGTGTACAAAGTACCCTAAGTTTATAGAGACCAAATCATCACTATAGATAGGTTGTAATTAACTTGAGATCGCAAAATAGAAAGGAAGGCTTGCAATTTTCATTGAAATGAGGGAGTATTATATGTTCATTAAGCTTGTAATTCTGACTTCAATTAAGCAGCAATTGGTGTGTTTGCCATGGAAACTTGATCTAGGAGGTTGTTAGTTTACATTTAGGTTGTAAATTTAGATGTTTGTTTGATTATAAACTGGTTGCTTTACATTTAGATTCTTTTTATATTAATTTTGAGAAGTGGAATTCGTTTGAAGGTTTTTTATTTCAACAATGGAGGAAAGCATCAAATCTGAGGACCATTTGATATCAGCTGCAGCTTTTGTTGAAGGTGGAACTCAGGATGCTTGTGATGATGCTTGCAGCATTTGCCTTGAAGAATTTTCTGAAAGTGATCCTCCCACGGTACATATCTGGAAATACATTGCTTCAGATAAATAAGTATATATATTTTTTCTTTTTCTTTTTTTACAAACTAGTTATAATTTCTTGCTACAGGTTACGGGTTGCAAGCACGAATTTCATCTCCAATGCATTCTTGAATGGTAATCTAAATTACATTTTACTTTACTTTTTAAGATTATTTCAAAAGCATTGAAAAAATGACTTTTTTAACTGAAACCTAATTTTGTAGGTGTCAAAGGAGCTCACAATGTCCAATGTGCTGGCAATCCATCAGCCTGAAAGACCCAAGCAGGTTACATTTTTTTAAAAAATTACTTCTTTTCCTTCACATTCTAAACTAGACAGAAAACACAAATATGTGGGACCCAATTTCTGTTATTCTTTCATATATCTTTTAACATTTTTGTAAATTGATGCTTATTGGCAGTCAGGAATTGCTTGATGGAATAGAGCAAGAAAGAAGTATTGCAAATAATCCAACTATGAACTCCACAATATTTCATCATCCAACCTTTGGCGATTTCCAGTTACAACATGTACCATAACTAATAATTAACAACCCTAATCGTAATCCTATAATAATTAACAAGTTAAGTTTAAGTGATTTGGTTTGTGATTTGCAGTTACCTTCTAATGCAACTGATGCTGAGCTGGAAGAACGTATAATTCAACATCTGGCTGCTGCAGCAGCAATGGGTCGGGCCCGACATATTTCCAGAAGGGAAGGTCACAGAAACCGAACATCGGGCCATGTTCGGCCCGCTCGGTATTCGGGCTTTTCTTCACAACCTAGTGTCAGGGTACCTTCACCTACTAGACCTACTTCAAGTGATGATGTGGACCCTACCCCCACCCCCACCCCACCAATTGTGGGAACATCTTTGGTAACTGTGCATGAAGAACCTGCTATTGAACGGGCTGCTTTACCGTTGGTTTCAAGTGTTGTTCCTGCACGTCCACATGAAACTGCCTCATCTGACAGGTACCGTATTACGTATATATCCTTGCAAACTTCCAATATTACGTTTTATCCTTGCAAACCTCATTATTACATATATACCCTTCTAAAACCTCTAAATTCTCACATGTATCCTTTTACCTGATTTAATAATATTTGTATCATTTAAAATTTAAAAAACATATAATCTAAATAATGGTCCTAAATACCCTTAGAGGTTTTCTTTCGTCAAGGGTATTTTCTTGCCAAACTGCATTTTCTTTCATATTTAGTGTATATTACCATTAATCTAGATTAGTATTTATGTTTTTTAAAGCTTTAAATATTATTAAATTAGATAAAAGCATATATGTGAGAATTTTGAGGTTTTAAAAGGATATATACGTAATAATGAAGTTTGCAATGATATATACGTAATATTGGAAGTTTGCAAGGATGTATACGAAATTATCCCAAAAATGAAAAAAAAAAAAAAAAGTATATATGTAGATAAGAATATTATAAGGGCAAATTTGACTTTTTACTTGCATGATCCAAAAATATGATTATGATCCCTTTCAGTAGGTCGGGCCCGAACAACCAAGATAGAGCAGGTCCTTCAGAACAAAATTCATTTTCCGATTTCAAAACCCGAGTCAACGCAATATCAATGAGGTAATTAATTTATCATTTAAAAAAATCATATTCATCTCTTCCTAACAATTACCTTAATTTGTTCAAGATACAAAGAATCAATTACAAAAACCACCAAAGGTTGGAAGGAGAAATTATTCTCCCGCAACACGGAACACAGTAACAAAGATACAGCAGAAGGTAGTACAGGCGGCATTGCGACATTATCGCGTATGATGGATCATCTTCAACATGATTTGTCACCTGTTTCAAATACAAGTGTTGATTCTAGTTCTACTTCACCTTTTAATCTACACAACCACAACATTGATACTGCTGCTGATAATTCTGCAACACGAAATGAGAATGAAGTAACACCAACACCACCATTACCATTACCAGATTCTGGTATATAGTAAGTGGTATTGGGGTAGTTTTTTCTGTTACTAACTTCATATAAATTACAAAATTTCTAGTATTTGACTTAATACTTGAGATCTATAACATACTTGTATGGGTGCCAAATTATATATTTCTGCTTGCTTTACCTTTTTTGTCGTCTGTTATGCACTTTTAAATCGTTGTACATCCATACATTTTGTTTAGTTTGGTTTGGTTTGGTTTATGATTTCTCGTACTGGATCTTATTGAACCAATTATATATACGTATTTCTATTCTTGTATATGATCGACGTTCATCTCTTCAGTGATCTAACGAAAACAACTAACGAGATAAACTGATGAGGTCGTGTCAACGTCAATACACCGACGAGCTATTAGCATAGTCCTAATAGCATCACTATTTTATAAATATCGATTTATTCTAATGAAGGGGATTTTAGTTTAATAAGCGTTCATTGTCATATGTCAATAGGACACACATTAGAGCATCTCCAATGATAGTTTTTTTTTAAATTTTATTACTATTCCAATAAGTCTTAGAAAGAAAAAGCTTATTGTAATGATTTTTTTTTTACTAACCTTTTAATGAACTTTTCATGTTTGTCTTTTTTAATCCCCTTATGTTTAATAACTTTTCATTTTAAACCTTAGAATCTTAGATATGGGCTATAGTTTTAGACTTGTGTTTTTTTTTAATATTTGTAATGTAATGTTTTTATTTATTAAATATTAATGTCAATTATTATAATATTTTTGTATGAATTATTTTAAAAAATATTAAGTTTTATAAGATGTCAAAAAATTTATCAATTTATATATAGGGGGTATTTATGAAACATTTAAGATAGATAAAGGTAAATTAGACATATTTAAAAAAAAATTGTAAAAGGTAAACCATTGGAGATGTTATTTAGAAATAACTTTTTGGTTAGTGAAATATTGATGTAGAAAAACAATAGGTTTTTGTAAGATTAACCATTGAAGATGTATGTCTCAAAAACTAATCCTCCATAACTTATGTAATAATTTAAATGCTCATGTTATGTTTTTGCTTACATTATATTCTATAATAATTAGAATCTTCTATTATACTTTTACGGTAGAAATTTTTTAAATTAATATTAAATAAATTAATAAACACTCTAAAATAATATATTTGTCAAATTCTACTCGAGCTAGTGTAAAAAATTTAAAAACTTGATAAATTAATAAGATAATAATTTTTTGAAAGATCCCTTTATATATTCCGGTCCCAAAAAAATCATAAATTAATAATTCATAGAATCTGGAAGAGAAAAAAATATTACACTCTATTGAAATACTATTTAGTTGAGTGTAATATATTTCATAAGTTATTATTGATTTCCAATGCATACGAACATATTTCCAATGCATATGAACATAGTAATTACTAATTTACGTTGAGTCACAAAGATTCGTTGCGATTTAATTCAAAAAGACATAAACTAATTTTCCGTATGTAATTACTTTATAACCTTTAAAAAGTTATCAGTCTCATTTGCCTTAATTAACTTTTACTTTTATATTATTATTTTTTATCATGCTTCAATTTATTTATATAATGATACATAGTTAATTTTAATATTCATGATTTGCATTTAAAAAAAAAAGAATTATAATTAGTTTTCTGTAGATAGGTAGAAAGTAAATATAAAACAAAAGCGTATAAAAGTAACAGAAATTTAAACAATAATACATTCATATTTATCTAAAGTACATTAAACCTAAAAAAATAACCACAACATTAAAACAGAATTAATACCAAGAGAAACTGTCGTTATTGCATCCCAAATTAGAGCCAACTCCCCCTTCGTCTGGTTTTCTTTTTGCTCAAACTTTTATTTGTTAATTTCACATTGAAGCTTGCATGAACAGTAAGTCAAAATGCATAGAGAAATAATTAAAATAATAATTTATTGAACATCTAAAACCTTGCATGAAAATTAAGCCACAAAATGAGGATTCTTACAAATTACAATTTACCTCAAGAACACAAACATGTTCTATAATCTAATCTGTGCATTTTGCATTTAACTTCACTTCCTCAATTAGGTCATAAGATAAACATGTTTTCAGTTACCTTTTTGTTAATTGGTCGGTTGCAATTAACTGCCAATGTAACCCAAATAATGAAGAAAGATTGCAAAAACAAGCATACATAATGCCATAATTAATCCCTGCCTTCCCAGAAGCCAATTTTTGGTTTTTACAGCACCTTCACCAGCTCGTTGTATTCGGTCTGCCCATTTCATCTGTAACCAAATTAACCAAATAAATAAAAGAAAACAAAAAATATATGAAAACTATACTGTTAGCATACTAATCGAACTTTTTTGGTGACAAAATTGACAATATTTTTTATTAAGAAGAAATATACCATTCTATCGAGGTTTTCTGGTGACAAATTTGACATTGCTTGTTGAGCTCTTTCTGCATCCTCCTTTGAAAGTTTGACTCCAAATTGTTGACTCATGTTTGCCATCATTTCAGGGCTCATGTTTTTCATCATTGATGACATCATCTGGTATTAATCGAAGGAAAAAATCATAATCAATATGCCATTAGCATGCTTCAAACTAGGATGACATTGTAAATATTGAAAAAGCCCAGAAACTAATACCAGAAAAATTAGAGTAAATATTTATAAGGGTATTTTGGTCATTTTAAGTCAAAGTGGATGAAAAAAAAATGAAATTTGAAACCCCATATAGACAAAAATCACGAAATTAGAAAGTACATAGACAACAAACGAAATTAAAAGTTTAGGGACAAAATCATAAAATTTGGAAGACCACAGGGACAATTTCTGTAATTTTACCTCTCGCATGGCTGGATTCTTCAATTGGCTTCTAATATCAGAGTTAGAACTAGGAAAACTTGGTTCAGGTCCACTTGTTGAATTCAAAAAACTTTGAGAATCACCATTATTCGAACTCCTTTGACTTTCTTGACCATCTGAATTATTATTATTATTATTAATATTATTATTCCTAATTGATTGTGACCCTGAACCACCTTTTAGAGATGATGCCATTTGAAACATGTTTTGGAGTTGTTCTGGTGGCATATTACTCATCATATCACTTGCTGTTTTAAGCATATCAGGTGTCATATTTGCCGTTTCACCATTAAAAGCAGTGGCCATTTGAAGCATTTTTTGAAATTCTTCAGGTGGCATATTTCTAATCATGTTTGATGCATTTTTCACCATTTCAGGAGGTAAATTGTCAAATTTCTCACCAGCCATTGATGCCATTGTTTCTGGATCAGTTTGAGACATGAAGTTTTGGAAGGATCTGCTCAGTGAAAAAAGTCCAGGGACCAAAACCGTAAACTTGTATAACGACAGGGATGATTTATGTAATTTACTCTAGAATCAAATAAACGAAAAATCCTAAAACAAACCTAATGGAATCTTTGTCACTGCTAAGAGCCTGGAGATACTCTGAATTGGTTGGAACAGTCTTTTTCTGTTCAGAAGATTTTGATGAACAAGTTTGATCTTTTTCAGATAATATAGTTGCCACGTCATCACTAATTTCCTCAATTCTTATCCCTATTTAATTAAATAAAATTTTAGTACAAACAATATAATACAAAAATTAACATTAAAAAAATACCTCTTGGTGACTCATCATCACCTTGTTCATTTAATTCATCTTTTGCATCCCTGTAACAGTAATTTAAGGATATTCTAGTTAAAATAAAAACAAAAACAAAAATGCAAGTTAGAAAGTTAAAAAAATTACCTTAAAACATCTGCAATAGTTTCATCATCAGGAGAAAGTTCATGTGCTTTAGACAAGTCAGACACTGCTTTCTAAAAAAAGTCAACAAATTCCATCAGATATATTCGCATAACATTAAAAGTGTAATCTTTTAACCTAAATTAGGAGTTAATTAAGAGAATATTAACTCACTTGTAATTGGCCTAAACTTTTATATGCTTGTCCTCTCCTATAAAGGGCTTTGACATTTCTTGCATCATTTGCCAATACCTGAAAGAAGACTCAATGTCATACTTTTAATAAAAATAAAAATAAAAATGTATAATTTAAAATAATATACCTCAGTGCCTTCTTTTATGCATTCATCAAACTGCTTTGTTTTCAAGTAGCATGACATCAAATTAAGAGAGCATGCTAGAAGGACATTTGCACCTTTAGATGCCGGAACATTTTTTAAATTATTTTTTGCCTGTAAAAAAAGAAGTTATTTCTATGTGCTTAGTAGTTAGAGAAGAAACTACATATGTAAAACCCTAAAAACTATATAAGAGTTTGAAATAAAAATAAAAAAAAACTACACTTGCCCGTATGTACTTCTCTAAGGCCTCATTAAACTTTCCCTGACTGTGAAATTCATTTCCCTGCCAAAATAAAATAAAAATTCAATTAGGTTATATATATAGTATATGAGAGAGAGAGAGAGAGTGTGTGTGTGCATATAGCATTTCTATAAGAATTTAACAGATGGCATTTATGATTTTGAAGTTACCTGTTTTTTTACCATCTGAGCTGCATTTAATTCATAGTTCATTTGTGCATCTACTCGAGAACGCATAGAAGCTAATTCCTCAGGTTTTGCATTCGCCATTTTTTCACCAATTTGTGCCATTTCATCTGGTCGTGTAGACTTCAACTGTTCTGCAGCATGCCTTAAGTCCTCAGGTTTCATATATTTCATGCTATCTGTTGCCATTCTCACCAAATCAGGGTTGGACATCATCTGCAGTTACATGTAAACAAAAGTTTAAATGAAAAAAGTATCACCATAAGTGCTAGATATTATGTGATTATCCTGTGATACTATTTAATTAGGAAAATAAGGAACTTTTGCAATTAGGGCAAGATAAATTTTCAGAATAATATCAGACTAATCTTAATTCCTAAAAAGCTCCCACTGATCTTAGTCAAAGTGACAAAGCACAACTAAAATGGGAAACCTACAAACCAATGAGGTTCCTCTTTAATTACCAAAAGATTACATAACTGAGTCCTAAAACAAACTATTTATATGCAAGGAGATCGCTAATATTCCCTAAATCGTACATGATTTAATACTCAAAATTCTTTGTTAAAAGCTTGAAGGTACATGATTTTGAGTGCAAATGTTGAATCGTATATAGTGATCCAGCCTCCAATTTCGTGAACCTCGTAGCATAATGTACTTCATAAACAATATTATCTCAATTCGTAATTCACGTCAATTCAAATAATGCTTCTCTTTTTCTTTGTTAATTGTTACCTCAAAGTTTTTCAAAAACAAGTAAAATATAAATTACTTCAAAAAAGGGGGAATTGACCTGTTGTTGGATCCTGGACAAGTCGGCTGGTGACATACGACTCATCTGCTCTTGAGCAAGTCTCATCATCTCCGGATCCATCATTCCAGGAAACATCCTTAATCAATTTCGCAACACAAAGCTAAAACAGACACCGTAGAGTGCGATATTGTCTTCGATTACAGAAAATTGGGAGTTCGAGTGTCTGATTCAGAGGAAATCGCGCGATTATGGAGACGAATAGCAAACTTTGATTCGATTTGTTTGAATTGAAGGGTTTTGATTTCGATCGAGTTCATGTGAATTTTGGTATTTTGCGGAGGATGGAGCAAACTCTATAAAACTCATTTTATCTCTACTAACATAGCTGGGTACCCACGCAATACAAATGTCGTTCAATTACAAATTCTTTGTAGCATAATTGCACAAACAGGGCTTCTATAAATTGCAAAATGGAACAAATTCTTTGTAGCATAATTGCACAAACGGGGCTTCTATAAATTGCAAATATAGAACGGGCAAAATGGTTTTTCTAACTAACTAGGTCGCGATGCGGCGGGCTACAAACTACATATTTATGGTGATTAAAAATCCATTGGTTACATATTTTTATAACGAATACAGTACATAAGCATAAAAACTGTGTATAAAATAGAGGAAAAAGTCAATAATTAGCACTGGCGTTTAAATGTTGTTCGATTACATGTTTTGATATATAGTAGGGTACCCGCGCAATGAGGCGGCGGGTACACTGATACATCTTTTCCGCGACAATGTTGATTGTGTTCGTTTACATGTTTTTTTACAACGATTATTATACAGATGAAGGTACATATCAACAGCTATACCTACCAAAAGATATGTAGCATACAACTCAAATTCATTTAAAAAAATCTTTTCCCCTTTTTCCTTGGTTCTTGAGTAAAACAATAATTGATGGATCATGTTAATAATATCTCTTAAATTGTTTTATACAATAATTCTGGTTACATTTTAAATTCCATGAAACAATTATAGAGTCAACTAAAATGGAACAGGTTAAAACTTAAAAGTTACTCCAAGTACTTTTTTAATCATTTGAAAGTCATAAACACTTGGTACAATTACAATAACTTAGATTCAATTGCCTTGCAACCATTACATAATAAAATGTTGTTACACTACCTACATGTACACATATAAGGGAAAAAATACAATGTTTTTGGGTGGTCACAATCTGCATAAGAAAGTAACATACATATAAAGTAGTCTGGAACAAAAACAAAATGCAAGAAGCAACTTGATTAGCCCAATCTCATCATGAATCGACGCCCTTTAAAGAGTTTGTACCTAGAAGAAAACAGATATTGATGTTTCACAATTTTATTCAATCAAGATTTGGAGCAAATTAGTTTATGAAGAGAAAAGCCACAGCATCAAACTACTTTAGAAAGAGAAAAAACACAGCA
Source organism: Calendula officinalis (assembly GCA_963853835.1). Taxonomy (NCBI): domain Eukaryota; kingdom Viridiplantae; phylum Streptophyta; class Magnoliopsida; order Asterales; family Asteraceae; genus Calendula; species Calendula officinalis. The sequence continues at coordinate 90,893,972 of OY970822.1, read as the reverse complement.
GCAAATTACCTTCGAAACAGCAAAAACGCAGTAACAAATAAGTTTATACGGACATGAACGCAACAACAAATCAAATGCCAACCTTTTTAATAATTGTAATTCGTTCTCAACTCTTCCGTTCATTCAAATCGTCCAAATTTGTAACCAAGTACAATTCTGGACATAGTTCGAAGCAAGCCTTTCAACCCTAAAAAAGTCAAGAATTTGTAAAAGAAAACACAAAATGGTACTTAATAATTAAAATCATATCAGCTTCATATCGTTTGATATCGAATGACATGTGCTTCATAATAAGTTTAAACTCACATTGATTTCTCAATCCAAAACACTTACAAAACATTTATAAGCATGCTGATGCTAGTAACAACCAATTACCAAAACACTTTTGAATCTTGATCAATGTTGTTGCTTCTCTTCTCAACTGCTCAAATAGCTTACAAGTTGATAACCATGATTAAAGAATAAAAAATAGTAAATAGAAAATCAAAATATTGAAAAGAGATATAAGTTTTAAAGTTCAAATTATGCCCAAATAATATGAAAGATATTTATATATTATAGTTTTCTCATCAATATGAAAAATAATAGTTTCCAATCATGGTGTAGAACTGTAGATGCATATTTGCATCAATCAGGTGCTACTCTTGTGAATTTATAAATTAATGTTATTTTACGATCATAGCTTAAACAAACATTTTATGTCGACTTTCACTGTTGACCTTGAGTTTGACTTTCTAATATTCATTTTATGTAAGTTGAATAAAGGTTCTCAGAACCTGTGATGAATATCATGGGGTGCATGAACTTCACCTAAACAAATGAAATAAGTTTCAACCAAACAAATGTTGTCCAAATTTTTGTATAGATGAGCCTACTCAATCATTGAAATTTCAAAAATAAAATGGCCCAAACAGTCTTATGCATAACAAACACACTTTGGGAGTTTGAGTACGTCTTGGGTTTTCTACCTATTTGACCAGTTCAATATTAAAATACTTTTTTGATCCATTTGACTCTCAAGAGACGAAACGCACAGAAATCCAATTTAACATCCAGCAATAAGGTTTGATCGGAAGATAATATTTATGATGGCGTCGGGTTTCTGGTACAAAATATCAAGCTTTTTTTATATACCCCATATCTGTTAGGAATGAGACGCCTGAGAGTACCGGAGTTGGAGAGAGCAGCGTGATGGCGACGGGTTTCTGCCACCGGTGGATGGAGGTATCAAATAGTTATCCATCAACTTTCAGGATTCCTCCCTCATCAGTACTTGATAAAAGTTCATTGACCATATAACAGCTTTTAAGAAATCATTCATATTGAATTTAAACCGAATTAAAGAAAATAAGGTTTGGTGGAAGAGGAAGAAATTGATACCTTCAGATTTCCAGCGTTGTTGATCGAAGCCACATATTTCCATTCTATTTTATGCCTTCAGATTTCCAAGTGACGCATGCGTGAATCGAAGGAACCGAGTAGACAATTTAAAAGAGATAGATTCGTGATTAACATGATTTAGGGGAATTGGGATTTAGGGCAACTTGCGATTAGGGTTGAAGGAATCGAAGGAAATAGACTCGAGGAGGCGTATTGATGAGAGAGAGGGTTGAAGAAATCGAGGCAGCCAATGGAATCGAGGAGGCGGATGCACAGTCATGGGAATCAAGGAGGTGGGTGTATAGGCAATGGGAATTAAGAGCATCCCAATGGTTAACCTTAAAATAACTTATTAGTTTTTCCACATCAACAATCTACTAACCAAAAACCTTTACATAAATAGCATCTCCAATGGTTAACATTTTCAAAAGCTTTTTCTTTAACAATATTTCCAATTTACCTTTATCTATCTTAAATGTTTTATATATATCCCTTATATAAATTGACACTTTTTATAACATCTTACTACATATAATATTTTTTAAAACATCTCATACAAAAATATTATAATAATTGACATGAAATATTATATAATTTATATACTGGTATTAACTAATAAAAATATAATAAAGAATTTATGTATAATATATCTAAAGTTTAAAATGAAAAACTATTAAACATAGAGGACTAAAAAAGACAACTTTTGAAAGTCCATTAAAATGTTAGTAGAAAAAAAGTATTTGAATAAGCTTTTAAAAAAGCTAGTCATTCCAATGGGTAAAAACTCATCCAAAGACTTATTCAAATAGTAATAAGCTTTTAAAAAAACTACCATTGGAGATGCTCTAAGGAGCGGTTACACAGGAAATAGGTTTTACATTTATTAATTGTGAAACTTTCGATGTACTACCCTCTAGTTCAGGTTAGCGTGTTTGCACTTGTCCTAACGATCCCGTGTTAAAATCATTTTAGGTGCAATATTTTTAAACCTCTTTTCTCAAGAAAAAAAAGGAAAGATTTTGGCTGAATTTTAACTTCTTCATTAATAGAAATGTCATAAATGTATTATAGATAGTAGAGATTTATTGATTGTGAAACTTTCGATGTACTACCCTCTAGTTCAGTTGGTTAGCGTGCTTGCACTTGTCCTAACGATCCCGTGTTAAAATCAATTTAGGTGCAATATTTTTAAACCTCTTTTCTCAAGACAAAAAAGGAAAGATTTTGGTTGAGTTTTAATTTCTCCATTAATAGAAAGGTCTTAAATGTATTATAGATAGTAGAGATAATTAGGTTCATTCATTCTAAAGATAAGCTCAACTCCAACCATTAATAGAAAAGTCGTTGAAGACCCGTCGTGATGAGGACGGGAGGAGGGAAGGCGTGGGGAGCCGGAAGAGAGAGAGGGATATGGGAAGGGTGTTGGGGTTTTACATCATGCTTAAAAACTTGTACTATTGTTATTTTTTCATATAAAATAGTTTTTTTTCTGTATTTTTTTTAATTATTATAATGTTTTTATTTTTATTATAATTGTAATGTTTTTTTTGTTAATGTAGTGGTTTTTTTGTTTAATTAAAAATGATTATGTGGAAAGAATGTGTTAGTGATGGGTTATGGTTGGCACGACCGTGTCAGTAGCGTGTCAGTAAGGATGTGATGATGTAGCGCTACTGACGGGTTTAGTGACGCATCACTATTGGGATATGCCTGAATATTTAGTACTATAAAATACGTAAATATGGAAATTGATAAAAACTCTCTTGGCCGTAAGGCCCATTAATGGCATTTGTTGTCTATCTCTACTACTTATAAAGCATTTTGGACCTTTCACTACTAGTACTACTTATAAAGCATTTTGGACTTTTCACTAAATAGCCGCTGAAAAATTCAGCCAAATTATTTTCATTTTGGGACTTTTCAACTTTTACTCAAAAAAGATCAACCAGGATTCGAACCCACCCGTATAGGGTTCTGGGCCTCGTATTTCAAATAAGGACTATGACTAAGGGAAAGCAACCCCCGGATATTGACCTACCGGCAACTTCGAACTCTCACTCTCCTTCAGCCGATTCAGATACCGAATCGTATCTCTTGGAGAGAGGCGCAGAAGCTCTCCCTTTGACTCAGGATTCGAACCCACCACCTACAGGTTACATGCGAACACACAAATCAGTTGCGCTGGCCTACGACTGCGTAATTTATCCAAAACACAATTCTTTTAGCTTTTGAATTTCGGCCCACCAAACCTTTAAGTCTTTTCAAAACTGAAATTAAAAAACGAAATTAGGAATTAGCCCTTTGATTGTTACTTTATGTAACATTTAACTTTATTAATTCACAAATGACAAACCCATATAATTCGATTCCCACCTACCATTACCATTTACCACAACTACTCACCATCGCCGCCACAATCATCTATCACCGCAATCATTGTTGTTGCCACCCGTCATCACTACGCACTACCAACATCATCGTTGCCACCACCACCATCATTACGCATTACCATCCACCACCAACATCATCATTGCTACCACAAAACATTGTTCCAGGGTACCCGCTGCCGCATTGCGGGTACCCTGCTAGTTTTCTTTCATTTAATTTTGTGGTTTTCTGGAAAACTTACATTCTATCCCCCTAACTTTTACAACTTCAACTTTTAACCCAAAATTTTTATAAATTATATTATTAAATTAACCACTTTATGACCACTTTCTTAGTTGCTCTTTTATTTCTTTTCTTTTTCATTTTATATCAGAAGTCCCAAAATTTAATATTAATAAAAATTCTTATCAAATAATAATAATTATTAACATGTAAATAAAACACTACCGATGGTAAAACGAAAATCGTTATCAACCTATAAATATTATAATTAGTAAATTTTTAGTATATAAAAATTCTAGGATCCCTTCAAAATTAATAAGACTTATATTATACTAACAATTACAAACAAAAATTGTGAGGTTCATAGATAGAGAAAAAATCCTCCCACTTCAAATATGAAATGATTTTAAGAAAGGGTCAGAATGATAGAATGTAACTGGAGAAGAAAATCTCTTTAAAAAGTTATGCAAAAACAATCCTCAGCAACGCGTGAGTGTTATATACCTTGTTTAAACTATTACCAGAGATTTGAGAAGTGAAAAATGAAATTAGCGACCAAATCTTTTGTTTGGTTGTATTGAGAAAAGAAGAGGAAGAGAATTGTCAATTCTTATTCTCATATAGAGAAAATGTGAGAATTATAAAATAGAGAATTAAAAAAAAAGATGGAGAATTGTGAAAGCCCAACTTAAGAGCATGGGGTATGGTGGCTTAACCCCTACCCAAGTCGGACGCCACATCACTTCCGACTCGCGCCACCATACCGTGCGCCATGTTAAACCCCACCTCAAGTCGGATGGGTGGCGTAGGTGGCGAGCCAATGGGAGGAAAGATGACATTTTTTGACCAATGGGAGGAGAGAGGTTATTATTTTTTTAATGGTTTTTATTTCTTTAAAGGGGTATTATTGGTTAGTGATGGTAGAGGGGGTATTTAGGGGTTTTGAATGTGAAATGTGAAATGGTGATGTGGCGCATAGGTGGCGCGGAGGTGGCGAAGTGGCTTAAGCCACCACACCTAATACTCTAAGAACGTCGTCTTCTAAAATACATCGGCTGCTGCACAAGTTCTTCATTCGTTCATAGCAGGAGAAAATCGTCCGTTCGTTTATTATTGATCGTGATTTAGTTTATAAATAAAGTCTTTGCAGGTTTGATTTTGACCAGTTTCGTGATACTGTACTGATCAAACACATACTATATGGATTTTCTATCATAAATTAGTTTTAAACTTTTAATTATTGAAGTTCGTGATAAATTTTCTGTCCCAATTAGTTTACTAATTGAATTCAAAGTGTCAAGACTTGATTTATAATTAGTTTGTGATTTAATTTCTATTAACTTATTTGGATTTACGTTTTTGATCAAACTTGATTTAGGTCAAACTAATTAGATGAAATTTAGTTAAATACCTGTGATAAAATTGATTATTATAACTTGATTTCGTGTTATAAGGAACTTCCCCAAGTGATCTGATGACTTTGATATTATTGAAGAGCCTATTCAAGATGATCATCGATCTGAAGTACCAATAAACAGTATAACAAGCAAACCTAAGGATAATTAAATGGTTCATGGATGGAGAGGAAATATACATATGACAATGTTTAAGAGTTTAGTAGTAAATTAAAACAAATCGTGTGATTAATTATGGAGAGAGAAAGTTAAAATATGGAGAGAGAAAGGCAAGGTGAACGGACCACCGTTCACCGGAGGCAAGGAAGAAGAGAAGAATACATGAGTCAAAGACCACGTTCAACGTCATTTTTCATCACTGATTTCGGTGAAGATCACACTAAAGCAAACATTTGGAAAGAATTCAAGAGGTACGGAAATATTGTGGATGTTTACATAGCTAAGAAACGGAACAAAGCTGGTAATAGGTTTGGTTTCGTTCGTTTCTTGGGGGTTAACGATCCAATCAGCTTTGAACAATCAATCCAAAACGTTAGAATCGGGTGGAACGTTATTACGGTGAATATTGCGAAGTTCGAAAGGTTCTTCAAGACGTCTACCGGGAACCAGGTATTTCAAGATCCTTCAAAAAAAATTAAGCCGGTGCTTGTTAACAGAGCTGATACTCTTGACTCTGCAAAGATCGAGCCTGGGAAATCTTATAAAGATGTTGTGAACGATGAAATAAAAGCCGGTGTTTCCCCTTCGATTATGCTTGCTTCATCCCATAAAATTCGGGGATGGCTGTTTTCTAATCTTGTGGGTAGGGTGACGAGCTTTAAGACTCTTTGGAATTTAGATGATATAAAAAATGCAGATGGGTGTAGGGATATTAACATCCGGTATCTCGGTGGATTGTCAGTCATGTTGGAATTTCAATCGGAGGAAAAGGCGGTGGTATTTCTGGAACAGGCGATGCCGACGTGGTCTAATTGGTTCACTAGACTATCGAGATGGAACCCGGATTCGGTTGTTAACGAAAGATTTGCGTCCATTCTTATCTTTGGTGTTCCGGTACATGCCTGGTCATCAGAGGTGTTTAATATAATCGCAAGAACATGTGGAGAAGTAATTATTGAGGAAGATTGTGCTGAAGATAATCCGAATCTGTGTATGGGTAGAGTCGGTATCATTACTTCTCAGATTGGATTGATCAACAAGGTGTTTAATATTATGGTTGACGATAAAGAATTTCTCGTTAGGGTATCGGAAGATCAACACGAATCAAACCGATTATCTCCCGGAGTCCCAATTGCTCCAAGCTGGAACGGTGATTCAGATGACGGAAGATCGCAACGTGATGATTGTAGTGAGCAGTTGGAAGAAGGTGAAATTAATGATCAAGAATTACATGAAAACTATTTTCCGGTGACTGGTGTCGGGGAAGTCCGATCAGAAGGCCAAAAGATTGTTACTGGAACAAATTACGATGCTCAATCTCCTCGGGTTTCTAATGTGAGTGGGGAAGTTAAAACATTGAATAATGATGGTTTCGAGAAGGATATGTCGGCTAATGATGACTATCAAAAAGAGGATGAGGAAAAGGGTTTTACTCCCGTTGGTGATTCTGGCTTTAGCGGGTCAGAGGAGTTGGATGGGCTTATTAATCCACTAAATGATTACAATATCCCAACAGTTGGTACATTAATTGAAGAATCTTGTAACGAAAATGCTGAATCTTCGGTGGCTCCGGCGATCGGAGATGTCAACATGGCCGGATCAAAAGATGGTCCACGTGGTGGTGGTGCTTTTATGCTTTTAATGATGTCAGTGGAAATAATGTTTTGGATAATGTTAGTGGAAATTATTCAGTAGTCAAGGAGTCACTTGTAACTCCCCAAGTTGATTGCATTAATAATGTGGGCCCCCCATATACCACTCCACACGATGGAATTATATGTAATGTGGCAGTTCCCATGAATGTTACGTTGGGTAACTCTATTCCGGATGGGTCTTGTTTTAATTTCGGCCCATTTCCCTCCACGGTTCCTGTTGGGCCCAACTTTGTGGATGTTAATTCTAGCCCTTTTATTTTTGGTTTGGCCCAATCGGTTGGTGCTCTTGCCTCTGCATCCAGGAAAAGAAAGAGATTTTCTCCAATCAGGCAGTGCCCTACGGTAATAAGGAGAAAGCGGCGCTAAACACTATGGTGGTATGGAATTCCTATTCCCAAATTCAATTCGGTGGTGGAATTAATAGGATTTGGGGAAATTTGGGGTAATTGTCTCAAGAAGAGGAAGTCGCTTAATTACAATGATTATTCAATGTACAATATGGTGCTTGTGGAAGGCGAGAAATGATATGGTGTTTAACAATTTATTCAAATCATACACGGCGTGTGCGGACGTTATCATCTCCATGAGTACATGTGGTTAAAACATAGAACTAATTTAACGCGTTGTTGGTTTAATTGGTGTGTTTCGCCTTTTATGGCTTTGGCGTAGCTATGTACTTTGTGTCCTTCTTAGTGTCTTGCTAAGTTGGTCTTTTTAATATATATTTGCCGTTTCCAAAAAAACAATGTTTAAGAGTTTAAGGATAGTTAGATGGTTAATGTAAAATTAATTAAGCATAACTACTGCTTAATGAAATTCAAAGGAGTGATTTTTATTAGTTAACATATAAATACTTTAAGCAAAAAATAATCATTGCTCTTTTAGGGTAATGTTGGTATTTTCTTTTTTTAAGGGTATTGATAATTAGGGTTGTTAATAACATGCATAATTAATTTATATTTTCCACTTATAAGAGGAATTCTTCAAATGTAGGAGTTATTAATTAATTTATAACTTTGTATATGTGTCTAATTGAGAAAACCCTTTGTTAATACTAAAAACTTTAACAAGATAAAAGTTACAATCAAAGTAAGGGACTATAATTGATGAGGATTTAATGTTCCCTGTTTTGTTACGAAAGAATGATAAATAAAAATAACAAAAAAGGTTGGAAGTGTTTGGAAATGTGTTTTAATAATCTTAAGCAATAGATTGTCGTAAGCATTTCTGAATGAGTCGGGATCTATTCACACACATTGTTTTATATGGTGTCTCCTTGTTGATTAAATGTACTTTTGCAATTAATCGGTTAGCATAAGACACCGTTCCTAATGCTCTAGACGCATATCTACAAATTGGTGAAAAAAATTCCCGTGATGCTCTCACCGATTTTTGTAAACGTGTTATGTACTCGTATGGACAAGAGTATTTGCGACAGCCTACAAATACCGATGTCGAAAAGCTCTATGTTTTTTCACGATGAGAAACATGGGTTCCATGAGATGAGATGAGATGAGATGAGATGAGATGAGATGAGATGTAGGAAACACTGATTGTGAGGATTGGATGCGAGCTCAATACCCAAATGCATATCGTGATCATTTTTGCAGAGGTGATCACGGGTTAGAACCATTTATTTTATTGGAAGCGATTTGCGTCACGTGACTTGTAGTTTTGACATGCGTTCTTTGGTGTTGTCGGGTCGTATACGACATCAACGTTGTACGTCAATCACCTATTCTCAATGATCTCAAAGACGGGAAACACAAGAGTGACATTTGTAGCTAACAATGTGACTCATAAATGGGGATATTATCTTACTGACGTGATCTATTTGAATTAGATAGTTCTTATTAAGTCTATTTCACAGCCGTGTGTGAATGATGTTAAGAGAATAAGGTATACGAAAGGACACGAAATAATAAGGCTAGACATGGAACGAGCTTTTGGTGTTCAAAAGAAAAGTGGGCTATAATAAGAACTTATGCATGATTCCCAAGAAAATTACAAATTTAATGCACACTTGCATTATATTATTTAATATGATATGATATGATTATAAAAGGAAAAAATAGCCATAAAGCTCATCTAAGAGCATCTCCAACTACTCCTTCTATACAACTCACTATATTTTTATAAATGATCGGCTCATCCCCTCTAAACAAAATCTAAATTTCAACCATACACTCTATTAATCTCTTTACAACTCTTTAAAATTAGTGGGACCCACACTCCACTGACATTTCAGTCACAAAGCATGTGCGGAGTCCATAAATAGAGAGATCCCCTCTCATTTCAAATATAAAGTGATATTTTCATTCCCTATATGTTGAAGGGGGTAATAGAGTATGATTGGAAATGCTCTGAGTCTTAGAGCTAATTTAGTGAAACACATTTGACACCGAACTAATAACCACTAAATTTTATTAACATGTTTATTTATTTATTAAAGTAATGATATTTTAATTATTAATGGAATTAAAAACAATTTTAAAAAGGTTCGGTTGCGTGTTTCGTTACAACTATGTGAGTTTGATCGTGATTTGTCATATGTGTGGTATGGAGAGAGAAAAATGATGTGACATTATGTTTTGGGCTAAGGCAAAAACTGATTAAAGTCAAAGAGTTGAGGGACTAAATATGTACATTCTAAACTAGAATGAATCAAACCAGACGCGGCCAGCTCTTACATTTCAAAAATTTCAAATCTTTAACCCCCCAAACGTTCCACTTGTTTTGAATCCAAACCCAAATCTCTCTTTCTCTCAATCATCAGCTCACAAATGCCACACATTTCCGAGGCTTCAAGTGATTTTAAGTCTAGATTTGGATATCAAGAACACTGCCGTCCGTCGGAATCGATGCAGCCGCCGGTCAGGAGTACGCCAGATGTTTTCAAGTCCGCAAAGAAAGAAACTCCTTTCAATTCATCCACCGTTTCACGTTTCAGAGATAGAGGCGATTGTTCATCTCTTTCTGTTAATCTAAATGATAGTTTTGAGTTCCGAGAAGATCCTTCCTTTTGGAAAGACCACAATGTTCAGGTACTGGTTAATGATTTAGGGTTCCGATTTGACCAATTAGATCGACTTATGAACAGACTAGCAGAAACTTTCAGTGTTTACGAAAGTTAACCTAGTTTTATACGATTCAATAACTTATGCTGATAATCAATCTCATTATAAGTGAATCTGTAAGCTGATTTGATCTAAAAATGCGCTAACATTGCTGTCTTCAGGAAATTTAAAGTTCTTCTCAGAATTACAGTCTAACTTGTTTACTGAATGCAGGTGATAATAAGAGTACGACCTCTTAGCAGTTCAGAGATAGCTGTTCAAGGGCCAAGTAGATGTGTTAAACAGGGCAGCAGTCAGACAATTACATGGATTGGGCCCCCAGAAGCACGTTTCACCTTTGATCATGTTGCTGATGAACATGTTACCCAGGTATATTTCACTTTTTTTAATTACAGAATTTATATTCTTCATTAAATTACTGTTAATGTTGCAGGAAATGCTATTCAAAGCTGCTGGAGTACCAATGGTGGAAAATTGTATGGGTGGCTACAACAGCTGCATGTTTGCTTATGGACAAGTGAGTTTGCCTTCTTTTAACTTCAGTTTTTTATGTTGTAACTAACTTGTAACTGATTATTAGTGTAATTATCCAGTTTAATTTGATTTTCTGTAACATAATATTACTGTTTTAAGTGCAGACTGGTAGTGGAAAGACACACACAATGCTTGGGGACATTGAAGGGGGGTCTAGAAGACATAGTGTGAATTCAGGAATGACACCTAGGGTTTTTGAGTATCTTTTTACACGTATTCAAAAGGTAAAGATTCTATATTGCATTTTGTATTACAGACACAAAGTTGTATCATTATTCATTAATTTAATATTTAACTTAAATGCTACAGGATAGAGAGGCTAGAAGGGAAGAAAAGATACAATACACTTGTAAATGTTCATTTTTGGAGATATACAATGAGCAAATACTCGACCTGTTAGATCCATCATCCACCAATTTACAGGTCACACATAACATGATCTTATTATTCTCTCATTTTCAGCTAATTAAGCAGATATTATTTTATTATTTCATGTTAGCATTTAAAGAGATAATTTTTTTTTTTTTTTTGTCCAGATAAGAGAAGACACTAAAAAAGGTATTTATGTGGATAATCTGAAGGAGATTGAGGTAACCAGTTGCAGAGATGTGATTCAACAACTTATTCAGGTTTGCATCCAAACAGTTCCATTATGGCATTATGTTATTGTTAATCAAAAGACCAGTTTATTTTAATTACTTGTTTGAAGACAAATACAATTAACATAATTAATTATGATTAATGCAATTCAGGGTGCTACAAACAGAAAAGTTGCTTCCACAAACATGAATCATGCAAGCAGTCGATCTCACAGTGTATTTACATGCATAATAGAAAGTAAAGTGAGTACCTTTATATTATTAAATTATAATCATAAATAATAATTATAAAATCTTCAGTTTTAAGTTTTAGCCAATTTTGTTGCTTACAGTGGAACTCTCAAGGTGTGACACATCATCGGTTTGCCCGTCTTAATCTTGTGGATTTGGCAGGATCTGAGAGGTAAATTTTTTTTTTTTAGTATCATTCAAGGGACTGGATTATAATAATTAATATTTATATGCTGATGATAAATAAAATTGTCATAACTCAGGCAGAAAAGTTCTGGTGCTGAAGGAGAACGTTTGAAAGAAGCTACAAATATAAATAAATCACTTTCAACTTTAGGGTATTCTTCATCCTCATGTTGATATAATAATAAAATATAGTTATGTATTTAGATTAACTGTATTTTTAACTTAATGGTGGCTATTAAACATGCAGACTTGTTATCATGAACCTTGTCAATGTATCAAATGGGAAATCTCAACATGTCCCATATCGGGATTCAAAACTCACATTTTTACTTCAGGTTTGCTTTTTTTTGCTTCATAAAATATTAATAACAATTGGTGAAATATTTACATTTTTAATGCTGTTGGTAGTAGAAATACGATCTTATTAGTAGATCTTATTTGTTTTTAATGCGGTTTGAATGTTTGATATAAAAGGTTGCATGAATTTCAGGATTCTCTTGGAGGAAATTCAAAAACTACAATAATTGCAAATATCAGTCCATCTAGTTGGTGAGTGCATATCCTCGTTAACTATATAATTATTTCATTTTTAACTGCATACAATTACAAAAATTCAATTGTTTTTAATAACGCTCATAAATTGATCACTTATAATCACCAAATCAAACCATGCACAAAAGTGAAAACTGGAAAAAAAGCTATAAAAATAGATGTTTGTTTTACTGCACGTGAGACATGATCACTAGTTAGTCAAAATATTGTCACCCTTATAATATTATTTTTATCTTTCTTAAATGTCTTTAATTCAAGTTCATGTATGGAGTAACATGTTTGACTTTGACCCTGCAGCAATTCATTGGAGACATTGAGTACACTCAAATTCGCTCAACGTGCAAAGTTCATCAAAAATCATGTATGTTAATCATTATCCACTTTTTATTATTTATAACTTCACATACCAACATTACAAATTCTTTTTAACTGGGTTGAAAATTTATCTTAATTTATGGTTTCTGAGATTTAAAATAATTTCCTTAGGCTACCATTAATGAAGATGCTTCTGGAGATGTTCTTGCTATGAGGATGCAAATTCAACAACTAAAGGTTTTACCTGAATTTTCAGAATATATTTTTGTTACAGGAAATATAACAACATTTTTTTGGAATATTTTTTTATTTTTTTTAAATTTCAGAATGAAGTTTCTCGTTTGCAAAATGTTGTTAATGGAGGAACTGAGAACAATGGAGGCGATGCTTGGACTGCTGGATCTCCAGGATCTTTTAAATGGGAAGGAATTCAAGGAGCATTTAGTCCAGTTACTGCTGTTAAACGAATGTCACATGTAAAAACTTAATTTATTTATTCTGGAAATTATGACCATATAATTTCTTTTTTTTTTCTTTTTTTTTTATATAAAGTTTGTCTCTAATTGCAGAAAAAAGAATATGAAGTAGCCCTAGTTGGTGCTTTTAGGAGGGAAAAAGATAAAGATATGACCTTGCAGACACTAACTGCTGAAACTCAGGCTGCTTTGCAATTGGTATGTAACCACTTTTATATTTTTTTTAACCCAAACTTGTTTTACATAACCTTTTTATGGAAGTTTAATCATTTATTTTGTGCATATTTTAGGCAAAACAAAGGGAAGATGAGATCCAAGGGCTCAAAATGAGATTAAGATTCCGTGAGGCTGCAATTAAGAGGCTTGAAGGCGTTGCATCTGGTAAACTAACTGCAGAAACACATTTATTAAAAGAAAAAGAAGAACATTTAAAGGAATTAGAAGTTTTAAGGTCCCAAGTTGATAGAAACCAAGAAGTAACAAGATTTGCAATGGAAAATTTGAGACTAAAAGAAGAAATCAGACGGTATGTGCCTACATGGTTTCTTATTTAATTTTATTTTTTTCATATTTTAATCTTTTAAGTTAAGAGTACATTACATAAATCATCTTTGTGGTTTGTATCAAATTCTGGATTTCGTCTCTCGACTTTTTTTTATTACGCCAGTGGTCCCCAAAGCAAAAAAAAAAAAAAACCCGTTAAGTTTTTAGGGACCATTAATGTTACAGATTTTAAGATTAGGGACCGCTGATGTTACAAGTTTAAAAATTATGGACTATTTGTAATTTTGTTTAACAGAAAAAAGGTTGAGGGATGAATTTCATACATACCACAGCGATTTATGTAATTTACTCTATTTTTTAATAATTTATTATTATTATTATTATTATTATTATTATTATTATTATTTTCTTTACTCTATTTTATAAATACAGATTGAAGTTGTTTTATGAGGAAGGAGAGCAGGAAAGGATGAATGAACAGATCACGATACTCGAGAATAAGGTCAGGTCCATTATCATTTTATTAAATTTTAAAAACAAATTAACTAATTTATGTTATTCCTTATTTTTTTTCTTTCACACTTTTGTTTCATTTTATTGCATAATGTGCAGTTGTTAGAAGCACTTGACTGGAAACTTATGCATGAATCAGAACCTTCACATGTTAAGGTATAATTTAAGCCTTCAGATTTTTCATTATTTGAATATTTGTTATGACATTTCATTTTCATTTTCATTTTTCTTTCTCTTAACTATTATTGTATTATTATAATTGTTGTACCAGGAGCCAAGTTTTGACTTTATGATGGATAGTCAAAGAGATGGTGATTTTTTTAGCCTTAAGGTAAGTCAACTCCTCATGTAAATTTATACATAATAATAAGTTTTTATTGTTTTGATACACAAATCTGTACTCTTATTTCATGAATTATTTGTTTATTTATTTATTTAATTTTTTAATTTCAGGACCCTGTAACTCCTCGAAACACTGAGAAAACACAATTTGAGTTCCCTTTAATAACTACACCAAATGTAACTGTAAATGATCAAAATCAAAGAGAGTTACAAACAATGGTTGATGCAATTGCAGCTGCAAGTCAAAGAGAAGCAGAAGCTCATGAAACTGCAATTATATTATCCAAAGAAAATGATGAATTAAGAATTAAACTCAAAATGTTAATCGATGACAATAATAAACTCATTGAACTTTATGAACGAGCAGTTGCAGATGGTCAACAAAACATTGTTACATCTGAAGAAAGTCAAAAGAACCATGTTGACCAAACCGAATTTGCTCAGAAGGAAATTGAATTGAAAAAAGAAAATGTGAATTTAGAACATCAGTTGACCGAAATGCACGAGGAAAATGATAAGTTGTTGGGATTGTATGAAAAAGCAATGCAAGAAAGAGATGAATTAAAAAGACGAGTTTTTGAGATGAATGAAATTCAGAAAGAGGTTAATTTAGCAAAAGTCAACGTGCATGAAGAACATGGTCAACACTTGAGTCAAACTTTTTGTAATGAAAACATAAACAATCTTGAAGAAAAGTTAGATGAAGCACAAGAATTGCTATCAAAGTCTTCTGAGAGTGTTGGTTTATTTACTTCACTTGAAAAGGGGATTAATGAAATAATTAGGATTTCAAGAAACATACAAGAAGTCAAAGATGTAATTTTGGTCAAACAAAACGAGTACACGTCAGCAAACCGTTTTATTTCTGATTTAAAAGAAGGAGAAAACACGTTTGAAAGAAAACTAACTGCATTAAGATGCTCAATGTCAGAATTTTCAAAATCTGTCGGTTATTTTGAGCAACGAGAAGGTCAAGTTAGGGCTAGAACTAAGTCTTCATTATCTCAATTAAAGTCAAAGAAAAATGAGTTGACCAGACTTTTGACCATGAAGGAAGAAACCGTACGTGCAGAGATAAAGATTAAACAATCTGAAGTTGAGATAAAGAATAAATTAGAAAACTTGAAGATAAAGTTTGAAGAAAACAAGAAATGTGAAAAGGAAACAGTTCTTCTTGCAATTGATAATGTTGAATGGCAGTTAAGTGGTAAAGCAACTGAATTACTAAAATCTGAAGAAGAAAAAACAAAGATATTACACCAACTGAATCAAGAAAAAGAAAAACATGGAATCGTTATAAAGGAATCTGAAAAAATTACCAAAAAGTTGGAAAAATTGGATCAAGAAATTCAAGAAACTGAACTTGAAATCCAGAAATGCACAAAGGCTATGGAGGAAATGGAAAACAAGCTTCAAAGCAGTGCTCAAGAGAGAGAAATAGTTTTAAACATGATTGAAACAGGAATAACCGAATTTGAAAGTTTGTTAATTGAATTTCAACAAAATGTGTTTGAAATAAAGTTGAAGGAGGAAGAAATGAAGATTTTGAGTGAAGAAATGGAAATGGAGATCAAATTAGAAGATGAATTACAGGAAGAAAGAAGTAAAGAATTGCAGAAAATGAGTAAAATGGTTGAAGAAGAAAAAGGTTTGTTGTCAGAAAAGTTGGTTAATGATCTTGAAAACATTTGTTCATCTTTTTTGGAGTTGAGGTTAGTGCTTAAAAGGTGATTTGGTTGGCTATTAACTAACACTTAATAACTGTATTTGACTAACATGAATTCTGTCTTGGAATTGCATGTTTTGTTTTGTTTCAACATTGTAATGTTACTTTTAATGTAAGTGTGTGATTGATTATGTTTATTAATCTTTGTTTAATGGACTGAAAAAATTAAACTTAAAGGTTTTGCTAATTATTGCTCTTAGTGCTATGGTTAAGCATACCATACATTCGGTTAAGCATAACCATCTTGAAGTGGTTAAGTGAAATTCATAAGATTGGATTTTTTATGGTTGTTTTTCTTATTGTTGGGTATATTTACATGTAGTTATTTTTTTTGAACAAATGGACATATATAAACATTTTTATTATTAAAACTCGCCTGAAATTGGCTAAAAATGAACGCAGTTAACCAAAGTTAATCGAACCCAAAGCGGAACCACCTTTATTAACAGATAACATATCTATATATTATATGAAAATGATATGTCTGGATTTTATGTTAGAGATATTCTTTGTCGAACTCTTTCACTTTTTGAATGCGATGAACACTAAAATTTGATCAGTTTACCATAAGTATTTGATTCAATTTTATATATTGTTTTAGAGAGCTTATTAACGGTGTTTATGAGCTTTTAAGTTTATTTAATCTTAATAAACTTTTGTAAGTGTTTGGTAGAGTTTATAAGCTTGTGTTTAAAAAAATTTACATCCTTACCTCTTATTTCA
This sequence comes from Calendula officinalis, assembly GCA_963853835.1. Taxonomy (NCBI): domain Eukaryota; kingdom Viridiplantae; phylum Streptophyta; class Magnoliopsida; order Asterales; family Asteraceae; genus Calendula; species Calendula officinalis. The sequence goes on along the minus strand of OY970822.1, from coordinate 90,876,975 downwards.
CTAACCCTCTTATTTAGGGACTTTACAAATGTCCTTTTTAGTAAATTTACATTAAGTATATAAGCTCTTCCAAAAACTTTATTTAATGTAGACTTATTAACTTAATTAAGCTTATAAACACAAGCCGTTTTAAATAATGAAATATATAAGACAAAATGCTAACTATGCAACTAAGGCTAAGCAGTAAGATCAGATTGAGTAGTCAGCTTGAAGACATAACTGAAGTTGTAAAACTTTGGGATCAAGTTTATCACACTTTATTTAATGCGACTTGAAGTTGTCAGAACACTTAAAGAATCTGAGTAGCCAGTTTAACAAGCTCACTAGCCAGTTTGAACATTTTTATTTATTTTCAGGTACTTCAAATTTTATAGTTTAAAATGACAATCACAAGTTCACATAAAATGTTATGAATGTAGACATTACGAAAAAAACTGTTTTAGAAATCCAAAGTCCGTGAAAGGTAAAATGTTCATCTTAATTCTAAGAAAACAAATACTGATCTAAAAGCTCCTCATGAATAACTAACAAATTTGAAGAACTAAAAACATTTAGGTCTAGGGGTGAGCATTTAAAGCGAAAAAACCGAATCGAAGATCGAACTGAAAACCGACTGAAACCGAACCAAACCGAAACCAATAAAATGTTATCGGTTTGGTTTTGAATTACATCGTTTTCGGTTTCGGTTCTATCGGTTTCGGTTCGGTCTTCGGAAAAGGATGAACATTTGGCCTAAAAAGACGGAACCGAAAACGAACCGGACCGAAACTGATAACATGTTATCAGTTCGGTTTCGGTTTTGGAAATTCGTCGTTATGGTTTCGGTTTTGAAAATTCGTGGTTATCGGTTTCAGTTTTATTGGTTTCGGTTCGATTTTTGGACCAAGCTCACTTGTCCATAATGATTTGCCGTTTCGTTTCATGGGTTTTCTAAAATTAAAAATTGAAAAAAATTGGTTTTGTTATATTCCTTTAAATTTTGTTATGGAAATAAAATAAATGAGGAGGCTAGCACAACTAGTTATATTATTCATTTCATGACCATTTTTCATAGTCCATAACGAGGGAGTAAGCTAAGCCATCCTCATCTATCTCCTATTTTTCCTCCTTATTTATACCATCTCTCTCTCACACACACACAAATCCCTTTACGCCTCTTTCTCCGAATTGTTGAAGAAATCCAGATATATTTGTATGTATAACCTTTGACAAATTCTATGATTGGATCTTCGGCCTTTTTCTTTACTGATCACGGCTAGAATCAACCAATCCTCTATCTCTTTCATCAAATCATTCACTTCACAATTCATATTGCTTGTTCGTTTTGTTTATTTTTTCTTTTTCTTATTTTTTAAAAAAATTTCGATTGTTCCATTACGTTTTTGTTTTGATTTAAACTAGATCTAGGTCTAGGTTTACTAGTGTAAGAGATTAAAATTCATTTTATGGTGTTGTAGGGATTAATTGATTTGAATTCAGCAATCACGTGTTGGAATTTAGGTTTTAGTTGATTCGGATTTCATCGTTTTCGGTTTTCTATTGAAGGTTGCGGCTTTAGTTTGTGTTGCGTCTTCTTCTTTTTTGTTTTTTAGATTGAATTCGATTCACAGTCGGTGTTTCCATCATTTTATGTTAGTCAAATGATTGAAATTGATAATTCTTCAGCAAATTAGCGTTCTTCATTAAGGTAAAAGCTCTTGCTCCTTCAAATTCCTGAATTCATTTTACTTCATATGATTATAAGTGTGCGAGTGTGTTGTCTTCTGTTTTTCTTATTTCTGAAAATTATTTGCTTCATATAAATGTGTAAGTGCTTGCGTGAGGGTTGAAGAGCCTTTATATGTTAGGTTCATTTCTTATTTGATGCTTGAGTAATTTGTTTAAACTTAATTCAGCTTATTGGTGCTAATCATGGAGTTAATACTTTGTTTATTTGTATCCAACAGTCTATAATTTATATTTTATACTACATCGATTAATTTTTCTTCCTCACTAAAATCTGATTGGATATTTATGGTTTATAAGGAAATCTTATACTTCTGGCATGAAATTTTCATCTTCTGTTAGTATCAGAGGGTGTTTGGATGTGCACTTGCGAGATTATTTATTATGACTTCAATTTCTGAAAAGCATACTTTTGCTTATGAAAATGATCAGCTTCATATGAGCTGCAATAAAACTAACTGAATCTTGTCTACTACTTTTCTAAAGAATCAGGATTCATGATTCATCAAACACTTAAAACCATCAAAATTGATACTCTAAGTTCATCCAAAGTCCAAACACCATCTCATGCACCATGTTCTGTGTTTTAGCTGATTATGTGATTCTAATCATTCAGTATAACATAATCACTTTAAATATGCAAATCCAAGCATCCCCTATGATGTTGATTCAGCATTTAAGTAATCATGATGCATCTTTAGTTCATTAATTTAAGAAAAAAAGCATTCTCTTTGGTTCATTTTACTGATAAATATATATTCATTTGTGTGTTATAAAGATGAGCAACATGACAAGTGAAAGCGATGAGAGAATAATTTCCAACAATTGCATTGATTCACCATCAATTGATGATGTCAGCAATGAAAGCAACATATTAGGAAATGGTACACTAAAAAAAGGCCCTTGGACTTCTGCAGAAGATGCAATTTTGGTGGATTATGTGAACAAACATGGGGAAGGAAACTGGAATTCTGTTCAAAAACATTCTGGACTTTTTCGTTGTGGAAAAAGTTGTCGGTTAAGGTGGGCAAATCATTTAAGACCCGATTTGAAAAAAGGTGCATTTACACCAGATGAAGAACACAGGATCATTGAATTGCATGCTAAAATGGGGAACAAATGGGCCCGCATGGCTGTTGAGGTGTGTGCCCTTTTTTTACTAAGATACTTTTTATTTATTTATATTTACAATGGTTTGGAAGTCGTTTATTACCCCAAATTACTTTTATTAAGTCAAAATGTATTTTTGTCCATGTGGTAATTTCTTTCTCATCCTCTCTTCGAGTTCATCTTAGTTCATTACTTTCTATTTCTATTGATAAATCAAAATTCATGATTAAACAACCCTCGGTTTTCAACACTTTAATCATTTTCAATTTGAAGCTTTGATTATATTATAAGGAAAAAAATCATTATTTTCATATTAAGATAAAACACAAAATAGGACATTTCCATCTTTGACAAAAGCAGCTTCCTATAATCTCCTAATGGAAAATCTTAGAAATATGAGGCCTGCTAAGAGTAGTAGCAAAGAACAAGAAGCATCAGTAACAAACAGTAAGAGATAAATATAGTTTAAATTAAAAGGTCAAATGCATTTTTTTATATAATTTAATTAAAACTGAAATGATGTGGTTGCATATGTTGTATACGTAATCTTACATATAGGACAGCCACATACCCATTTTTCCAACACATATGCATATAAATAATATATTAATATTTATGTATGTGTGTGTATGTGAGTGTGTATATATATGTATATGTATATGTAGTCTTCATGTAGAAATACCCTTAAAATATAACTGATAGGTAGAACTGGCAATATAACCCAATTTCTCACTTGCCAGTTGTCACATTCAAATAATCATACTGTTACAAAGAAGCAAATAGTGATGCTTCTCTTTTTTATAACAAAATTACCATTTTCAGTTTTGCAATTGTTATTTTTTACTACTTCTATTCAACATTTTAACCATGTTCTATGCTAATTATTTATTAAGAATTTGTTGCCAACTATGATTAAAGTTGGCAATTTTTTGAACGGAAATCTACCATTATATGTCAAATTTATAGGAGTCCAAATGATTAAAGAAAATTATAACTGTCGCTCGATGAGATCTTCCGATACTATCAGTTCATAATGTATTAATTTAAAACCCCAAAAAATGTCGTCCAAATATCACGATTAAATTGGATATAATGGGTACTGTGTCAACCTAATATTATCAGCTGGTTAGGTTATTTTTGCAATTTTCAGAATACCTAGAAAATTATAATTTTTTTTTTATTATAGATTTATTTGAAATTTTCTTAATCTTTTATTTTGCTTGTTTTGATTTTTATAAAGTCACCAAATAGTAAAAGCTTACCTTTTTATTAAACATACAAAATTAAGTTAGTACTAGAAAAGCTTCAGTTTATGTAATTAAATATAAAAAAATACAATCACTAATTTAGCTTTTTCTACATGCCGACCAAATAAGCATTGTAAATATTTAGTTTGTATTTTGGTGATGAGTTCATAACAGTTATTGTATATATTATTAATTTGCTTACATTACATTTTCTTTTCAGTTACCTGGACGTACAGATAATGAAATCAAGAACTTTTGGAACACAAGAACCAAAAGAAAACAACGTGCAGGATTACCAATTTACCCTCCGGACATTTGCATGCAAACCCTAAACGACAACACGCAAACACAAAACATGGCCACATTCGCATCACATCCTGAAATCTTACCACACAACACATTCCAAGTGCCAGCTGTCCAATTCAAAAACCTAGAATTAAATCACCAGTTATATAATAATCCAAACATTCTCGATATATCTGGAAACAATTATCTTCCAAACGGGCCGGGTCCCACTTGCAGTAACAACTTCCTATTCCCAATACCCAAACGGGTCAGAAGATCCGACCCGTATTCGGTTTTTGATAACAATGACGGTGGTCTGAATGAACTTTTCCCGACAGTTGACCAGTCAACATTTGAGATTTCAGGCAGCCATGCCTATTTCAACAATACTTCTTCTTGTGGGCCCGTTTTGTGGGCCCACAAGATGGAGCTCCCTTCACTCCAATATTCTACCCAAATCCAAACGGGTAGTACCTGTAACAATGCTGCACCTTCTTCACCACTGCCTTCACTTGAATCTGTTGATACTTTGATTCATCATCAAAGTCAAACTTTAATAGGTCAAACAAAGTCAAACAGGGACAGTGGGTTGTTAGATGCTGTGTATTTACAATCCCAAAATTTGAAAATGTCAAAAGCTAATAATAATAATAATTCAAATAATATTGGCGACATTACTGATAGTTCATCTCAGAATTTGCAAGATGATGATTGGAGTGACCCGATGTCACCATTAGGTCATTCTGCTGCTTCTGTTTTTAGTGAATACACTCCTCATATTAGTGGAAGCTCATTGGATGAACATGACACCATTTCAGGTGATAACTAACTTTTATATTAATAAATTAGAGTAAATTACACAAATGGTCCTTTAGGCCTGTACCATATTACGTATTTGGTCATTTAGCTTTGTAATTTACACTGGTAGTCCTTATTTCTGTAACTATTGACACGTTTGGTACTTTACCTAAACACACGTTAAACTTTTCCCTGGGTTTTTATGGGTTTCAAATTGGTGACGGGAAAGGGGAAAGGACAGATTTACCCCCTTGTGCATCACAGGTTACCATACTTGACGAGAAAAGTTAACGTCTGTTTGTGTTTGGGTAAAGGACCAAACGTGTCCATAGTTTCAGAAATAAGGACTGCCAGTGTAATTTATGAAACTAAAGGACCAAATATGTAATATGGTACAAATCTTAAGGACCATTTGTGTAATTAACTCTTTAAATCATAATATAGGGATAATTTCATATACGTCCTTGCAAACTTCCAATATTACGTATACATCCTTGCAAAATTCATTATTACGTATATATCCTTCTAAAACTTCAAAATTCTTATATGTATCCTTTATTTAATTTAATAATATTTAAATCTTTTAAAATAAATAAAAAACTTAAATCATAATCTAAATTAATGGTAAAATAGCCTAAAAATCCTTGACGAATAAATTGCAATTGTTGAATCTGGCCAGAAAATACCCTTGGCGTAATAAAAAACCCTTTACTTTTAAGGGTATTTAGGGCATTCTATCATTAATTTAGATTATCATTTATGTTTTAATAAATTTTAAATGTTTTAAATATTATTAAATTAGGTAAAAAGATATATTTGAAAATTTTGAGGTTTTGAAAGGATATATACGTAATAATGAAGTTTGCAAGGATATATAAGTAATATTAGAAGTTTGCAAGGACGTGTCTGACTATAATATAATGTTTAAAAAAACAAGAAACTATACAATTCATGAACTATAAATCTAATGGCTTAATGAAATTCTTTTTATGTTCAGTGAAGCATGAAACAGAGGATTTTAAACCAGACTATTCAAGACCTGATTTTCTTTTGGGCTCAAACTGGTTCGGGCCCATTTCATGTGCATCAGCAGCCCACAAGAAAGATGATTGTGCAGTTAGTGACCCAATTCGGGCACTTCTTGGTGATGATTTTTGCAAAGATTCACCATTTGAAGCACACTATGAAGAATCTGATGACAAATGGGATGATATTTCTGAAATATGCAGAGGAAACCGTTAAATCTGTTTCAATTTTAAATGACTGTTTGTGAACCAACCTTTGTTTTCATTGAATAGTTTCACTTTAACTGTAACTTTGTGATGTTAAAGACTGAATTCGGCTCTAAATATTGATGAATAATGTGTAATTGCAGTTAGAGAAAGAGTTTATATTTGTTGATTGTATTTTACATCTACTTTTAAGAGAAATGTGTGTATCTAATGATATACTAATGATTTCATGAGTTGTGTATCTTAAGAATGTTTCCTTTTCTGGTACATGTAAAATATACATAATTATGATTTTATAGCAAAACCTTGAGCTTACCGAGATGGAACTTATAATTACTTTGCTACTCTAGTATCCATATTATGTTTTTATATCAATGTTTAAAATCCGGGTTTCACCACTGGGAAACGGAAAGCATGTTGTGCTAAAGCAACTGGATTACTATGTTGTTTATGAACTACTTTAAACAGGGTGGGTTAGTTGTGAACCGGTTGGAACCCGGATGGTTGAACTAACTGTTGACTGGGTTATTTATTTATTTCCTTCAATTAATCTCATTTCTTTTAAAGTGAATATTAGGTATTTTTGATAGATTTGGAGTGTTATTTAATAGAAAATGATAATAATGACACCTCTAAGGGTTGTCAACAAGAAGCCAAAATATGCATCAAAATTTGTACAATAATCAATAACTATTTCCCATGCATTTTAGAAATCATTTCCCACTAATAAAAGTACAAATGATTTATGCATGCAACTACTCCTTAATGGTAGTCCTAAAAGCTGTCATTAATAAAACCTTTATTTTATATGTCACTCAGTTTCTAATTGAAAGTTAGATGTTTGGTCTAATTTTTGCTAGACTTGTAACTCCAACTTGATTAATTTTGTTGGAGGATAGTTTTTAAATTTTTTAGAATTGTTATAATATTTGTTTTATATTTTTTTCCTACATTTATGTGTCTTTTAAATAATTAATTTATCAGGAAAATTCAATAACCATTGTAATCCGATTCAACAGGCATCGATACGGCCAATTTGACCATTAGGTACCAGCTAGGGTTGTCAAAACCTGAAAAAACACGACACAAATACACGAAACGAAACTGGGACGAAATCGAAATTTGAATTCGTGTTCGTATCGTGTAAAAGAAACACGAAGTCGTGTCGTTTTCGTGTTCAAATATTAACATGAAATTGCCACGATAGTTATGAAATTGAGAATATTTTGTAGTATTTTTTCTCGCATTTCTCATGTTTTTCGTGTTTGTCGGTTTTTAAGTATGTACAATAAGAAATTTGATTTTTTTGTTGCTTATCTCGTGTCGTGTTTGTTGTGTTTATCGTTTTTTAATTGGGTCGTGTTCATGTTAGAAAAATAAAACACGACTTCGTGTTGTGTCGTGTTCGTGTTGAAAAAAACGAACTTGCGTCGTGTTACCCAAAAACACGAAACGATTGTATGATTTGACAGCCCTAATACCAGGTGGTTAAATTTGGTTTATATTGTTAAGCCTTTCAAGTGGGTACTTTAAGATCAATCTTTTATTTCTAAGCATCGTAATTAAAAATATCAAATTAAGTTAAACAATTTAGTGCTATTACATAGGTTTTCAAATCATGCATAAAGCACAAGTTGTAGAATGTGGCACGTTTATATAATTTATCAAGTTATCAACTAATTTTACAATTCTTGAGTGGTATATCAAAAGAAAATTAATTTGAAAATCATATTTATTTATGCTTTTACCACACTGTATAATTATTTTTGCAGATTGTAAAAACATATAAAGATACTATTGTGATGTATATGTTAAAATATATGGTGTAAAAATCACCATCTATATTAAAAACATTGAATACATTATTTCATCATAATTTGGTGTTACTATGTTTTTCACATTAATTTTGATGTAAATTCTCACCGTATGTGGTCTTAAATCTTTATGGTCAAATGTAAAATGACAAAATTATCATCACATGAAACTGTTTCTTTTCTTGTTTCTTTAGTCGGCCTCCAATTTCCCAGTGGTAGGGAGATCTGCGAGCTTGACATGCGAGGTTAGTTAACGGCCTAATTTAGACGGAAGGACAAAATTGCGAGAAATTGAAAAGCACATGGACAAAAAAAATGAAATTGAAAGTTCAGGGATAAAATCATAAAATTTGGAACACGACATGAATAATTTCTCTAATACACATTTTTTAAAGTTAATAAGTACTTATTTTTTAAAACCAAAAGCTCTAAGCTAGACTCAAAAAATTCAAAAAAGACTCTCTCCCAACCACACCTCTAATGGTACCATAGATATGCCAAACTGATCTCAATCATAGGCAAGTCCTATCCTAACCAGCGTATAAAGCTTTAATTCTTAAGTTCCCGGTGTTGGTATCCATTCATAATAGACTTTAAATCAGGATAGAAATGGACTTCTAACATTATACTCACGTGTTGTGTTACGTTTTAAAAGGCAAGCTTTGATAATCCTAATTTAACTAGGGGTGTTAAAAAGGGTTAATTCGACACGAACCCGTTTACGCTACTCAGGTATATTTGGGTCTTATGTTGTTATCGGGTTTGTTTAACCCGGCCCTACAAACCTGGCGTTAGCAACAGATTGGGTATCGGGCTAGGACTACTTACATTTGCCGGGTTTAGAATTGATCTGATTAAACCCTATTGATGTTTAAGGTTCTTTTCCTTAAAATGTAAACTATTAACTGCAAGTTAGATGGTGATAGAAGTATATAGTAATGTTTATTAGTTGGTTATATAATTTTGTTCTAAGCATTGGATAACATAAGTATTATGGGTTTTAATATAAATTCTAACGTACTGTGTGGGTATATTTAAAAAACTGGTTATATCTTTAAAACTTGTCACTGCTTTTATAGCTTGAACTATTAACCCGACCAACCCGTTCAGGTCACCCGAGAAACCGAAACCCGACCAATCCGAACCTGGCCAACTCTATTCCTTGTAAGATCTGGTTTCGAGTTAGATTTTTGACTTCAAACCTGCCAAACATGACCCGACAACCCGATTTGACACCTCTTATGTTCCTCTGCCATTTAATTGAAGTGTTATATTCCCCCGAAACCTTCAAGTTATAACCTAACTTCCTCCATTTGGTTTACTTCTTACCACTTGAGACAAAACTTCTATTTCATGTCGTTATTTTCTCAAATTGGTTAATAGATTCAAAGGGATAAATGTGTGTTTGGTCAAATAGGTAATGGTGTTGCCTATAAAACAAGTCAAATTTATGTTTGTAGGTTAGTGATATTAGAATTTGGTATTACTAACTTCATACAAGTTTTGATATGAAAAGAATGAGATAATTTAAGAGTGGTTCAAACAAATTTAGAGCGTGTTTAGTCAAATGGATCATGATGTGACTATAAAATAAGTCATTCTATTATACCGTATGGGATTTACGAAATATTAACTGTCGAATAAATAATAAACTTTTTTTCTTCTTCCATTATAAATTACGTATATATATTAATATGTATCTAAACAAAAATCACCTTTAGGACTCTAGAGTATGTGGTGTGTACCACTCATCACTACATTATTGATTATCAAATTAGCGTCATATTATATTTCTACTTACTATCAAAGGGCCTTTGGCCTAGCAGTATGGTGTTTGCCTCACAACCTTGAAGTTGGGAGTTCAAATCTTGTCCTGAACATAGATGGAAATTAGGTGTAGGTTAGGATTTGTCGTTAAAAAAAATGTAGATTTCTACTTACTATCATTTACCGTAACTAAAACTATGTTGTAAACCACTCAGCACAAACATTATTTTTCTTCTTTTAATGATAACACAAATAAAGATTAAGCATTAAGATTACATAAAAATTAAACATTACATAATAGTTACTACATTAAACGCTACGATTTATTTTGTTGTTTGTCATTTGCCTTAAAATCTCTACTTTTGTAGCTACCTCTCCGTTAAAAGTTAAAACGTTGAGCGTTCATTCTAGATTGTCAAGTTAGTCTTCCTTATTTCTTTTGAAGCTTTACGATGAGGAAGTTTATTTTGTAAAACTAGACTCGCTCATTCTAGCCCCTTTCTTTTTATCAAACGGGCGAGCAGGTTCTTCAAAAGTTGGGTAACATTCATCTTTTGTGTCAATGTCCAAACGGAGCAACTTACATCCACTTTAGGTGACCACACACAATTTCTACCAAATGTGGGTATGTAAATGACTTGTTGTAGAGGAGTTTATACTCCTAGTTTGTCAACTCCAAAATGTCAACATATGATATCCCATTAATCCAATGTTGTTGGTTGATGTTGTGTAAGATAATCCATTTCTCAACATTATCCTTTTTCAAGTTCCATTAAGAAAGTCCCTAGTTCAACAAACCTCTTTGTTAAACACCATATAGAAATAAAATTTCAACTCGGCCCAAAAAACGGTAATGGCACTTCTTGTTCTGAAATGAGTGAATATAAATTAATTTGATCTTGATCTGTCATAGGTTTCAACTTTTCTAACTGTTTCATACTCACAAATTTACACATGTGACAAAAAGAAAATCTGCTGAATCTAACACAACAATAGAAAGGAATTTAAATTTAAATATATATCAAAACAAAAGGGAGGTCATCTGAAGTTCTAAACACTTGAAATCTTCCCCAAAAAGAAAAAAAAGATAAATAGTATAACAAATAAAGCTAAAACAATTAAAAAAAAAAACAAATGTCACCGAAGATGCACCAATAACAACAGAGCAATCTGTCTTCAATATTGATCATCTTTCAAAGTCAACGGTTTTATTAATAATCCCAACTATAATCTCTTTTTCCATAACTACTACTCGAATTCCCAAATCTTGATGCTGAAAACCGTTGTTGATACCCATTATTATTACCTACCACATTTTCATACTCAAACCTACGCCCATTATTACTATGAAATCCTGAATTATTATAATCATTACCACCATTATGTGATTTATAACCACCACCATGGAATCTATCATTAGAATTATAACCACCATAAAATCTATCATTCGATTTATAACCACCATTACCACCACCATGGAATCTATCATTATGCCTAGTTGGTGTTTTAGGAGATCCACCATATCCATGATTATGATTAATATGATTATGATTATAATTATAATTATGATTATGGTTATAATTATAGTCAGCAGGATCTTCAGTTATCCAACCACCCCTATGTTTGGGTTGATGAGGTGGAGTTGCTTCTTGATATTTTCTTTTACGAGGTTTACCTAAATCATGAGGTACTGATCTTGCTCCTATAGACTTTGAATTTCCATTTATACCCTTCTTCTTCTTCCTAGGGCTCGAGTATTCACCTTTTTTCTTCTCCTTCTGAAACATAAAAAACCATTTAAAAAATGGGCCCAAAATGGTAATTTAAATTATTATTATTGAGTAGAAAAAGCATTTACCTTAGCAGCAGAAGTAGTAGTGCATTTACGTGCCATGTGTCCTTCCTCACCACACTTGTAACACGAACTCGGTGTCCCGTTACTCGGTTCCGCATGCACTCTTCCACATTCCTGTATATTAATCAAGAGTTATATATATATATATATATATATATATGTGTGTGTGTGTGTGTGTGTGTGTGTGTGTGTGTGTGTGTAGGGTTAGGATCCGGTGATGACTCAATCGTTCAAGATATATTGGATCATTACTAGAAATTTTGGATCTTTAGGAGAAAACATGTATAATGATCCAAAATTTCTGATAATGATCCAAAATCTCTTAAACGATTGGTTGAATATCAGCCTTACAGTCCTCAACAAAATTTGAGTTCTCACATGATCCCACTTCATATATATATAGGGTTAGAATCCAGTGAGGACTGCGAGGACAATTCTCAACAATTCATTTTTTTAAAAATGGATCATTGTCAGAATTTTAGGATCTTTATGAGGATGACAATGATCCGAAATTTCGGAAAATGATTGGTTGACAATTGTCCTTACAGTCCTCACCAGAATCTGAGTCCTCGCCCAATCCCACTTATATATATATATATATATATATATATATATATATATATATATATATATATATATATATATATATATATATATATATATATATATATATATATATATATATATATATATATATATATATATATATAATAAATAATTGATCAAGGCTCAGGAGTTACCCAACCAGAATGGCCCAACTGACCACATCTGTAACAAGAAACGTCTCTTGGACCTTCATCAGTATAGTTCACACAACAAAGATGTCCAGATGAATTGCAAACATAACATTGTATTTCCTGATAAAAGTAACAGAATTTTATTTTTAAAGGACATGATAAACATAAGTAGATAAGATTAAAACTTTAACCATACTGACTTTGAGGTCATCTGAAGAATATCTGTTCTTGCATGTAAACATTTCATGCCCTGAACCACCACATTTCAAACATATTTTTGCAATCTGAGATCCCCAATTGGATTTTTCTGGGCAATCTTTTGCACGATGCCCACTTTTCTTGCAAATAAAGCAATCTTTCCCCTGACAAAATCAAAAGAAAAAAAAAGGATTAATTGTTTCATTAACTATATACTTCACCATTGTAAAATGTGCTCTAAATGTTCCCACAAAGCTCAAATATGTTCAAAAAAAACATGCAATTTATAGTCAAATGTATAAAGATGACATTTAGGTTTCTAACCTTATTGCAGTCCTTCACATTGTGCTCCAAACTCCCACAAACAAAACACGGTTTCTTCCTTTTAGCAGATGTACAGTTGGCAGCTGTATGACCACCTTCACCACAATTATAGCAGTTTCCCCAACTGTTATCTGGAGGATCAAAATACCTAGGTCCTCTCTGAACATAAGTAACCAATTAACAAACATTAAATAACACATTCATTTGTGTAATTACAACAATTAAATCTTTCCAATTTATTAATTAAACTCACAAGAAGCTTTCGCAGAACAATATTATCAGATTTCTCTGAAGGATCTATCTCCACTGTTGCATCAGTTTCTATCTGTGCACCATCTTCTTCCTTTGTCTCCACATTTTCAACCTAATACAACAACAAAAACAATATAACAAGATTCCTTAATCAGAACATTAAAGTCTTGCATTCTTTTAATTGAAATCAATGACAAAGAAAGATGAGAATAAGCTCAACAAACAACAAATTCGATTCCTTTTATTGCCTGAAAGGAAACAAATAACAGGATTCCTAAATAACCAAATGTAAACAAGCTCTATCATTAAATTTATGTACAGTAGCATGAATAAGATTACCTTTTCCCAAATTCATAGCGGCGTTAACTTGATTAGACAGCGAAATCAAAACGGTAATTAACAATTATAAAGTAGCTGAAACTATCGATTCGATCTAAACTGCTTACCGGATTATCCTGTGCTGCTGTCATTTTCTTCTTTTCCTTCTTTCTCTTTTTCTTCACTTCTGGTACGGATGATGAAGGATTGCTGATGGTTTCATTGCTACAGTCTCTGAGCCTTGCTTTTTCAACGATTTTCAAGCTCAGGTCAACATCGGCCTCATCATCGCTGCTCAAAATAATTGGGGCGGAATCAAATTGGGGATCTTCTTCAGATTTAGGGTTTGCTTTTGGCTTCTTCTTGGCCGATTTACCCATGTTAGAAGGTGAATGCAAAGTGTGCAGCAGTTGAAATATGAAAGGGTTGAGCGAAGAAACCCTAACCCTCGTTGCCGCCTCGCACTTGAAGGAAGGCTTGTAGCTTTTGAACGTCCCTTTTGAGAATATTTTGGATACACTCAATATTGGGTTTTTCTTACCGAGAGGTAATTTTGAAAAGGAAAAATGATAATAACAAAAGTCTACTCGTAATATTTTAGTGAATATTTCAAAATTGAGTTTCTTTACAAGGTAAACTCAGCTCTCATTGAGATTTTCAGAGAAAATCCCTCTTTTGATGCACCACAAAGAGGTGTTTGCAATATTCGAATTTCTGACCTCACGCCTTATATAAGGGTAAAACTCATGCATCAATACAGTTGAGTTAGACATCATTTGCTTTATCACTCCCCGCTAATAAAAGTACAAATGATTTATGCATACAACTACCCCTTAAAGACATCTCATTTATTAAATACTTCCTTCGTTTCATACACTTTCTATTTTGGGGTGTTGCAAAACAAGTGATGCACTTTGAAAATTTGCCTTAATTGACAAAAAGTAGTGAGACTCACACTCACTAACTACCTCATTTAATAATATGAAATGACACATTTACCCTTACTTTTAGTTTTAAACAACATTAGACCGGTGCCAATGGTTTGGCAAACTGATACCGTCAGTTGTTGCCAAATCAGCGCCACGTCAGCTCACTCTCCAACCGACATTAAACTGACATACCCATGCCAACAATACCACTTCCCTTTATTTTTTTGGGACCCACCATTACAAAACACTTACACACAAAATACCCCTTTGGACCCACCAAAATCAACCGGCGCAACCTCTTCTCCCCGTCTCCAAACCGGCTGCAACTCCACTGGCGGAAGACCGGCGCAACCCATGCCAATGGTGGCGGTTTGTTTTTAAAAAGTGGCTGCCAACCGGCGTAAGCCGTTGGCAGCGGTCTTATATCCATTTTGATCAAAATATGTGGGACAATCAGTTCTAGCTATTTCTGCACCTTATGATCGACCTGAACAACATATACGGATCCCCTCCAACCCCTTTTTCATTACTAATCGAATATCCTTCACTATTTGACTAACAATGGAGCGAAATGATCTTGTTTTGTTCCTCGGTTGAAAAGAGATATCTTGAGCAATCGGAGAAGTACTTTGATAAACAGTATCTAACTATCCAAATTAATTTCATTACCTTATTTTGCCTAAAAACTCGTGCACTTAGGGTGTAGCACTTATTTTGAAACGGAGGAAGTGTAGAGTAAATTACCGAAATTGACCATGTGGTTTTACTGATTCTGCATTTTTGTCCCTATATTTTTTTTCCAGAATTTTTGTTCCTATACAATTAAAGGGGCAAAAATATAGAATCGGGAAAATCATATGGACAATTTCGATAATTTACTCTTAAATATATTTGCATAAATGAGTAAAAAAAAAAAAAACTCAACTCATATTTTAATTTTTAATAATTTCACATTGTCTAGTTTTTTTTTTTGAACGACAACGATTTCATTAAAACTCTAGCAAGAAGCTAGACAAACAAGGCACAAAACAGAAAAAAGAAACAAAACAAAGGAGAAACAAATTTAAAAACAATCATAAGGCGCAATACACCAATTCGACCAATTGGGAGAAGCTCCTCTCTTGCGAGTTCTGGCCTTGAACCAGAAGAAAGATAACGCCTGCACCTGCCCGTTTATGCCATTTAATCTGTCCTTTTTAGAATCAGGGAAGAGTTTATTGTTCCTGAGATTCCAAATGATCCAAAAGTAAGAAAAGAAAACCCCGGAAATGGCTTTATTTTGCACTTTCCCCATGCTTGAAGTAGACAACCAAGCAAAAATGTCAACCACTGAATTGAATCCCGATATGTCAATATTCCACCAAGAACATAAATCACCTAGGATTTTTCTGGAAACCGAACAGTTGACGAAAAGATGATTTTCATCTTCATCAACGGCATCACACAAAGGGCAAGAAAGAGATAAGCAAGTGATATTCCTTTTCTGTAAATTTAATTTTGTTGGAAGACGCTCATGGAGCAAACGCCAAGCAAGAATGTTGACCTTGGTTGGGGCCCAATTACACCAACAAAACTTCTGCTAAGGGTTGATGACAGCGAGCCATCATCAAAAGCATATCTTAGCGAAGAAACAGAGAAACCGGTTGGGTCAAGCGCCCATGACCAAGAGCCTTCGACACCAATTTGAGGCGTTTTCCACTGAATCCATGAAATCACGGGAAGATTGAGAGAATTAAAATCCTTTTGACACTTTATTATGTTCCTCCAAACCCCCGGCAAGCTACCACATTTTGATAAATTATTGAGACTGTTAGTCCCAAGACTAAGTAAATAAGATTTGATCCTCGACAGCCAAGAAGAATAAACAACAGCTGAAGTATGTATCTCAGCTGAAACAAGTATATACAATAAACCTTCAGCTGAGTACGTACTTAGGTTTAGGATACAAGTCAAATCAGCAGCTATTAACGAGAGTTCATTCGAAGTCTATGGCCAAAGGACAAAGACAAGAAGAAGACTATTCAGCTGATTGTGGAATCAGCTGATAGTACCTGCTGTAGATGAAGACTTAAAGGAAATGTTCATTGACACCTTGAACATTTCCCTTTCCCGCTCAAATAAGAAGAAAACGATGAAGATCTTCTATTTTGGAATAGAAGATAATGTCAGTACAACTTCATAGTTTGTCCCTCAAGCATGTAAGAGAAAGTCAACAACTTCTGTACTTGTGTAGTACACCTTTCACTGTGCGTCAGAAAAGGTACCAGAAGAAGTGGACATAAAGTACACTCGAGATGATAACTTGTGCAATCGCATTTAATGATCCATGGCAAGTCTACATCGACGAATAATATGTTTACACGTCGTCAAACTTGTGGACTAAGGAACATGGATCTTTGGCTATAAATGCAGACGTAAATGCTTGCATTTACAACAACACCTTTAGCCTTGAGAGCATCATAGAAATCATAAGCACAAGAACATTCTCTGAGAGTTAGTTATTGTCTAAGTATTAACTCCTCCATAGTTATTACTAAGGCATTAATATCAGCTATTAGTATCAGCTGATGTAACTCTCAGTATTTATCTCTTCTAGTTTGAGCGGTCTAAAGTGTCAACTCAAGTATAGAGTTTTAGGTAGTGTGTACTATCTATTTCCGCAAACTCTGTATTGTATTAAGCTGTTTTTAATAAAACTCTTAATGATTGAAACCTTGTTGTTATTTACTTATCATATCTTTGTCACTCGGCCATAACGCAACACGGTTGTGTTGTTGGGATCCAACAACTGGTATCAGAGCGGGTGTCAAAATTGTTTTCCATCAATTTTGATCATCTGTTATGGCTGAACCTACATCATCAGATCTTCCATCATTTGGAAAACCTCCCAAACTCACCCAAACCAACTATCCCATGTGGAAAACCGTATGTTGTCCCAAATGGTTACCTACCACCCAAAACTTCAAGATAATATCACTATAGGAAAATATGTTCCCAAAACCCTCATTCCTGGTTCTTCTGAAACACCAGAACACTATGTTGTGAAGTCTGAGGTTCAGTGGACAGACGCTGAAAAACGTCTTGTTCATCTTGAGAACAAGGGTAGAGATATGCTTTTTCAAGCAGTTGGTGATGAACTGTATCACAATATTCAGTTTTGTGACTCAGTTAAAGAGATGTGGGAAAGACTGGCTGAAGTTTATGAAGGCACATCTGTTGTGCGTGAACATAACAAAAAACATGCTCATACATGATTATGAACTGTTTAAAGCCAAGCCAAGTGAGACTATAGCTCAAACTTTCAATCGTTATAACATTCTGTTAAACGAGCTGAAGTCTCATGGGGTTGATAAGGACGATATGTCCAAAATGTGTAAGTTTATGGCAACCTTACCCTCTAAATGGGCTACCATCATAACTTGCATGAGTACATCTCCTACTCTGAAAGATTACACTCTTTCATCTCTCTATGGCATGTTCTTAAGCCATGAGAGAACCGTACTCAACAAATTTCAACCTCCAAAGGACTCTAAAGTGAGTTCTACTGGATCTTCGACTGCTCTTGTCTCCTTAAACAAGCCTAGCAGAATCGAATATCCTCCATCAGATGATGAGGCTGACAACACTTCAGCTGTTGTTTTGTTCAACATGCCAGAAGTCAGCATTGAAGAAGTCGATGAAGATGAAGACAATGATGCCCTTATATCTGAGTTGGCCCTACTTGTTAAAAATAGAAAATTCTTCAAAAACAAGTCTGGCTCCTCAGCTAGAGGCTCGAGTTGCAGATCTATCTCTTCAGCTGTTTCTTCCAGACCCTCTGGAAGTACACCTGACATCTCTGAGATAACTTGCTACAACTGCAACAAGAAGGGACACTATGCTAACAACTGCAAGCAGAAGAAAGCTAGTTCATCATCTTCAACTGGTGAGTCCATTGAAGAAAAATACAAAAAGCTACAAGCCTTCACCAAAAAGATTCTAGAAGAGAAGAAGGCACTTGAAAGCAAGTCTGCTGACAAGGGTCTAGTAGCTGAGACTCATGATTGGGCTGACTCTGGTGACAGCTCATCTGACGACGATGAACAAATGGCCACAATGTGTTTGATGGCTCGTGCTGATGACGATGAATGCATTACAGCTGATGATGCTAGTACCTATAAATGGGTCAACATTGTTCACAAAAAGGTAACCTCTCTAATCTCCGCTGAGGCTACTAAGTTAAAGAAATTGTTGACTCTATTATTTGTGACTTGCACTTCATTGATCAGCTGAAAGGTGAATGTTTGGATAAACATAATGCTATTCTACGTGAAAATGCATTCTTAAAAGAACGTTTAATTGACCACAAAACTTTAAAAGAAGAACTTTCTGAAACGAAATTTATTAACTCAGTTCTTCAACATGATCTAACTGAAAAAGTTAAAGAACTTGAAGCAATTAAAAAGATTTGTGAATCATGGTCTCGTTCATCCAAACGTGTGAGTGAATGTGTTAACTCACAAATCCCAAGTCAAGTACAAGCTGTACTAGGAGGAGATTTCCTTGCTGCAGCCGCTGTACCTGACAGCAGTACAGATGATCTGTACTACTCGTCAGCTGATGCTTCTGTGCCAGCTGAAGAGTTGGTTTTTGGTTCCTTTGTTAGGTCTACCAAAACCTATGCTACTGAGATGTCCTCAGAAGATCCTTCTGTGCCTACCGGTGAAGAGTCATCTACTGACTCTTCTGCCATGGTACTTAGGACACCTACTGTAGTTATTGTTGAACATAGAAAATCTGTATCGGGTTCAACACCTGCTGCATCTTCTGCTAAATCTCAGCAGAAGACTAGAAGAACAGCAGGAAAGAAAACTATTCTTACACCCTCCAAGGGTGAGCCAGCTGGAGTTCGTACTCGAGCTGCAAAGAACAAAGGTAAGAGTGTGTCTAAGAACACTCCAAGTCCTTCTTCAGTCGTGTCTGTCAGACGATTGAAAGGAAAGGTCAGCAAGCTGACATCACTCGTTCAAACTCTGACTATCTCTGATAATCAGAAAATGAAAGGTATTTTGGGTCCAGTTCCCAATCCTACTGCCTCGCCCTCTACTCCACTGCAAAGAAACAGAAAATGCTATAAGTGTGGAGATCGTGGGCACATGGCAAGCGAGTGTGACAGCACATGCTTGAGACCTTCCCCAACTTCAGTATGTGAGCCTACTGAAAAGCCATCGTCTGTGAGTCCCAGTGGGAAGTCACAAGGACCCACCGAAGTGTGGGTTCCCAAAAAGAACTAACTTCTCTATCTTATGTGCAGGGTGATGAAAGCAAACATGTCTGGTACCTAGACAGTGGTTGCTCAAGCCACATGACTGGTTACAAATCCCTGCTGGAAGAGTTTGAAGTTTGTGATGGCCCCTCAGTGGTCTTTGGTGATAATGGTAGATGCTCAACTGAAGGGTATGGAACCATTTCTAATGGGTTCATAAAAATCACAAGAGCTGGTTATGTAAATGGGCTGAAACACAATCTTATCAGCATAAGTCAACTTTGTGATGCAAAGTTCTCAGTGAACTTTAATGAATATAGAGGAACGGTGACAGATAAGAATGGAAAGGTAGTATTAGTTGCTCCCAGAACCAAGAATGTCTATACACTTGACATGAATCCTAAAAATCAAGAAGTCTGTCTATTCTCTCAATCTACTGAAGAGCTGAATTGGCTGTGGCACAAAAGGCTATCTCACATGAACTTCAAAAATATATCGAAGCTGGTGCGAGGTCAGCTGGTGAATGGTCTGCCACAAATCAAATATGAAAAGGATAAGCTTTGTTCTGCATGTGAACAAGGTAAACATCACAAAAGCTCCTTCAAATCAAAGCAATGTTTTTCCATCGACAGCTGCCTTCACATGCTCCATATGGATCTCTTTGGTCCCATGAGCACTGAAGTCTAGGTGGAAAGAAGTATACACTTGTTATCGTTGACGAATACTCACGATATACTTGGGTTATATTTTTACGCCACAAGAGTGATGCAGCTGATGAAATTATCAAGTTCATCAAAAGGATGGAACTTCTAAATGGGTCTAGAGTCAAGATGCTGAGATCAGATAACGGTACTGAATTCAGAAACAAGACTTTGGAAGATTTCTGTTCAGATGTTGGGATCTCCCAAAACTTCTCAGCTGCTAGAACACCTCAACAGAATGGTGTTGCTGAAAGAAGGAACAGAACCCTTATAGAAGCTGCAAGAACAATGCTTGCTGAGTCAAACATGCCTAAGCAATTTTGGGCAGAGGCTGTTAACACAGCTTGTTTTACTCAGAATAGGTCTCTCTATGTGAAGAGACACAAAAAGACTTCTTATGAGATTTTTCGTCAAAGGAAACCTTTCGTCGGTTTCTTTCACGTGTTTGGCTGTGTGTGTTTTGTGTTAAACACAAGAGATCAGCTGAGTAAATTTGACTCTAAAGCTGATGAAGCTATTTTCTTGGGATACTCCACTCTATCCAAAGCATATAGAGTTTTCAACAAAAGAAGACAAACATTGGAAGAGTCCATAAATGTTACTTTTGAAGAACACTCAAAGGCTTTGAACCCCTCCTCTACTGACTCATCTGATGTCTTTCAGAGATCAGCTGAATCATCTCCTGATGATACAACTGAAGCATTCTCCGATGCTTTAAATCTCTTTGATGTTCACGTAAATGAATCAGATGAGACATTCCATGATGCTCCTACATATCTTGTGGACATTGCAACTGTTCGACAAGAGATTCCAACAGTTAGAGCATCTTCCAAGGCTACTTCTAAGCCACCTCTTCATACTTCAAGAAGATCAGTTCAAAATGAAGTAATTCATCCTGCTGAGCAGTCAGCCGCTCAACAAGGATCTAATTCTGCTGAATCTTCCTCTTCTACTGCTGCTCCTCAATCTAAGTGGACCTCAGAACATCCAATTGAGTTAATCATTGGAGATCCACAACAGGGAGTAGTCACTAGAAGTAAAGCATCATGCAATCTGTGCCTGTGGTCTTGCTTTCTAGCAACTGAAGAACCGAAAAATATTAAAGCTGCTTTAGAAGACTCAAGCTGGATTCAGGCGATGCAGGAAGAACTTAACCAATTCGAGGTCAACAAAGTATGGCAGCTGGTGCCTCCACCAGCTGGAAAGACCATAATTGGTACTAAATGGGTATTTAGGAATAAAATGGATGAAGAAGGTGTGGTTATTCGCAACAAGGCTAGACTTGTTGCACAAGGATACAGACAAGAGGAAGGAATCGATTTCGATGAAACAGTTGCTCCAGTGGCTAGGCTTGAGGCTATTAGAATATTTCTAGCCTATGCTGCTTACAAAGACTTCACAGTTTTTCAGATGGACGTGAAGAGTGCCTTCTTAAACGGAAAGTTGCAAGAGGAAGTGTATGTTAAACAACCACCAGGGTTTGAAAATCCTAAGTATTTAGACTATGTGTTTAAACTGGATAAAGCGTTGTATGGATTGAAACAAGCTCCTCGTGCATGGTATGATACACTCTCCACGTTCCTCCTAGCAAATGATTTCACCAGGGGAAAGATTGATAAAACCTTATTCATTCGCAAAATCAAAGGTGATATCATTCTTGTTCAAATTTATGTGGACGACATAATCTTTGGTGCTACTGATGAAAAACTTTATAGACGTTTTTCTAAACTTATGTCTACAAAGTATGAGATGAGCATGATGGGTGAATTGACATATTTTCTTGGCTTACAAGTTAAGAAATCTAAAAATGGAATTTTTATAAATCAAGAAAAATATATCAAAGATCTATTAACGAAATTTGATATGAATTCATCATCATCCATGAAAACACCAATGGCTCCTCCAAACAATTTAGATGCTGACATAACTGGTAAGTCAGTTGATGTCACATTCTATAGAGGAATCATTGGATCATTACTCTATCTCACCGCCAGCAGACCAGACATTATGTTTGCTACTTGCATGTGTGCTAGGTATCAAGCTGATCCTAGAGAATCTCACTTAATAGCCGCAAAAAGAATCTTGAGGTACCTTAAGGGTACTCCAAACCTAGGTCTTTGGTATGCCAAAGACTCCGGGTTTGATCTAATTGGTTATTCAGATTCAGACTTTGCAGGTTGCAAAATGGATAGAAAGAGCACGACTGGAGGATGTCAGCTGCTTGATGGAAAGCTAGTCAGCTGGACAAGCAAGAAACAAAGCACTATTTCTACCTCCACAGCTGAAGCAGAATATGTTGCTGCTGGAAGCTGCTGTGCTCAAGTCCTTTGGATGAAGAATCAGCTTGTTGATTTCGATACGAACTTCTGCAAAGTTCCCATCTATTGTGATAACACGAGTGCTATTGCAATCAGCAACAATCCAGTTCTTCATTCCAGAACCAAACATATCGACATAAGGTATCATTTCATTAGAGATCACATTGAACAAGGTGACGTGGAACTCCACTTCATTTCAACTGACATTCAGCTGGCTGATCTATTCACTAACCTTTAGATGAAAAACGATTCAACTTTTTGATCAACGAGCTAAGAATCAACTGCTGAAGTACTATCAGCAGCTGATAAGATTCACCTTGTCACTTAGTACATTCAGCTGACTAAAATCTTTTGAATCTATCAGTCAGCTGAATAAAATCTCTTAAATGATAACTTATCAAGTTTTATAAGTCAAAACGTTTGGTTCTCCCAAAAAGGCATCTTCCTACCCTGTCCACACGTTCTCTGTGGTAAATATTTCCACTCGAGTGGAAATATTTGGCATTTATGAGGGACAAGACCTCTGACACAGAAACGGCTCCACTACCCTGACAGAAACGGCTCCACTTTCTCACACTGTCACATCCAACCACCTTTGCACGATAACCAACGTGTGTATAGTTGGTTTGTAACTATCCAATTTTGACCCGGTTTAAACTCGAACTTTACCCAAACCGACCCATAAAACCCCTATAAATACCCACCTCTCTTCCTCATTTTTCCTGCATCCTCCCACAATTCTTTCTCTAAGAACCCTCTATTTCTAAACCTTTATCTTTCTTCCATCTCTCTCCTAAAAATGCCGAAGTACGCCCCAAAGGTTTCTCTTACTAGGGCTGCTATTGAGTTCTATCAGAACTCAAACCTAGTAGGCAGCTTTTCTCCACCGCATGATCTTGACGATATCTATCGACCGGTTGTGACGTTTGTGCGTCACTGCCCCATCCGTGGTGCCTTTACAAGAGTCACCAAGAGTATCATTGAACTCTTGCGTGATTTCTGGATGACCGCCTCCACTTCTAGAGACGACATCACTGCGCAAGTCGGAACTCATAAAATCACCATTTCTCTGGATGATTTCCGAGTTGCTTGCGGATTCGATTATCTGCAACCTGGTGAAGAATATCAGCAGACTAAATCTGTTGATGAAGCTAAAGCGAGTCTAATCCGTATCACTGGATACAGATTAGAACACGAAGAATACATGGTGCCGATCTTCAAAAAGTCTCAGCTGACGAGACGCTGGGCCTATTTCTCTACCCACATCATTCAGGGTATAGGAGGCAATTCCGGGTCTCTCAACCAGTGCAACTCCAGCATGCAAGTCTTTGCTGAAGCACTAGTCACTGGTCAGCGGATCGACTTTGGGAAACAGGCGTACGAGGAGGTCAAGACGAAGCTGAAAAGGAAGGGAAATAACATTCCCTATCTTCGCTTTTTCACATTGTGCATTGCACATGTGATGGTTGAAAAGCTGGAGATCAGTTATAAAGACCTTCCTGGGGAATCGGTGATGGTCCGTTCCATTTCCAGCCTCATCTTCCAGAAGAAGGATGATGAGAAGGCATTTCCCCTCACCTCGTACATGCTGAAGATCGTAGATGATCGAGTCAGATCCAAAAGGGATCGAAAGAAGGGCGCAACATCGAAGAAATCTGCCCTCCAAGAAGGTACGTCCTTTCCTCATCTGAAGAGATTTCCATCAACTGATCGCACACAAACTGTTGATGGAAATACCACCACTTCCACTGGGATCTCATTGCCCATTAACGTGGAAATTGTGGAAACAGGTGATATTCCACGTGGTGGGAAGAAGCGTGTGAAGCGATCTGCTCACCGCACTGAGTCTTCCTCTTCATTCTCTTTATCATCTTCTCCCACTGCCAGCGCCCCTTTTTCTCCTCAGCTGAGGGGAAGAGGGTCTGCTACCTGTGGAGATGATGATGTTGATGATGATGTTGAGCTGGCGATCGCAGCATCATCAGGATTCAGCCGGAATTCGTTGGGCTCTCACTCGAGATCCCAATTGGAAGGATTATAGTCAGCGGCAGTATCAGCCTCTGAATGCAGTCCTTCTCATTTTCACTCTTACAGTGTTTTTCCAGGAACTCTACCAATACTTGGAGTTCCTGTCCAGACACTTCCGGCTGTCTCTTTTTCTTCCTTGCCTTTCATCCACTCTGCTGATTTCTCAACAAGTCAGCAGACTTCAAAACGGCAATTTCGTTCTTTAGGAGTTAGTGCCGGCTCCAACCTTCTGCGTAGCTCCTCGACCGATTCATCATCTGTCGTTGTAACAAGGGAACAAACTCCACAAGCAACCTCAGTCTCTCAACAGACTGCTGGTGAAGTTTTCGGCTCAACCCAAGCCACCCGAGTGTCAGCTGCACACACACCACCCCCAACTTCTTCATCACTTACTGAGTCATCAGCTGATGATAGATTGACTGGAAACCAAGTCAATCTTGAAGCTGTTCTTTCTGTTTCCCACAACGTTACCAGCGTAAACCAGCTGGTGATCGAGGAAGCCACCACCGCCAATGAAGAGACAACTCTAGACCGAATTGTTACTGAGGCAACCACCCAAGCTGCTAGTGATCGCGAACGTATTCGCCAACTGAGCTGTGAGGCAGCTAACCCACCACCCAGAGGAACTCTTCCTCTAGTCTCCATAACGGTTTCGCCGATCGTTGAGACTGAAGCACCACATTCTCAAACAACATTTCATATGTTGTTTGATTCTGCTGATATCCCCATTCAGCAGTACATCTTTTCAGATGACGAAGAGATGCAAGAATCTGGGCTTCAACCAGTTCTGACAACTGAAGTAGGCATTTCTGTTTTAACCCCAGAAGTTTCAGTTGGACCCAACCCACCCCCCATAGTTTCTGAGGATCCCATAGGAACTCTTCTTCCTACCTCGGGAACACCTTCTTACACAGCTGAGGTTACCCCTCAAGCTGGAGACATGACGGACCCCCTCCCCAAAAGCGTCCAAGTGTCCCATGCTGAATCCAGCAAAGCTAGAGGAAGCATTCCCATCAGAGCCGCTGCTGCTCTGATGTCTAGTGTTGTTACATCCCAGATTCGACCTGGAATGGCCAAGCTGAGTAAGCAGATGGACACCCTTTACAGGGATGTTCCAAAGAAGTTTGCTGCTACTGCTGAGAACCTCTCTTCCAGCATAACTTCTCTGCATGCTGAGGTTCACACTCAGACTCCTCAGCTGGTTCTTCTTTCTGATCAAATTCGCCTCAACACCAACGAGTTCATCTCTCTCAACGACCACGTGCGTCAAGAGCTAAACTCCCTTCGCGAGTCTGACAGAGTCGAAAGCGACAAACTTCTCTCCGAAGTTCGGGACAGCCTGGCTCTTGCCCAATCAAAGCAAGAGTCCCTGCTGACGCTCACTCATAGCCACCTCTCTAAGGCTATCGATGAGTCAGCAGCTGCTGCGTCCACCAGTTTGGACAAAATGGAGACTGAAGTCAGCTCGCTGACTTCCCAAGTCGCTGGTCTCCAAGGCACCCTCAACCTCATTCTTGCCAAGCTTAATGAGGGTGCTGCTGTCGTCCATCCTACTTCAGCACCAGAGAGTACCACTCTTCTTCGGGCACTCTCTGAGGGGGAGAAAGAGGCCACTTCAGCAGGTGAACAACATGGTGAACAAGAAAGTTCACAACTTATAATCACCTCTGCTGTTGGAGCCAATACTGAAGGCGTTCCAGTAGGTGAAAGCTCAAGAAATCCACCTATCACCTCTGCTGGAATAGTAGAAGAAGAAGCTGAAACCTCATCTGGTTATACTAAAATTGTCGATTCTTTTGAATCAGTTGAGGTCCCAAAAGTCCAAGCCCCGCAAATCCAAAACCCTCAGCCTATTTCACAGGAGATTCCTCATCCTGCTGAGGGGGAGCCTACATATGCTTTAGTTGAAAACCTCATTTTAAATGAAGTTGGAAACGCTGCTGATCTTGATACAGCAATAGCCCTTCAAAGGATATCCCATGAAGAGCTGTATCAACAAGCTGAAGCACAAAGAGCTGAGAACATTAGGTTGTTCAAAAAGGTTCTTGATCAGCGTAGGCAGGAAGCAAAGATCACCAGCGTAAGAGCCCCCAGATTCGATCCCAGCTGCCCTAATGAAATTGTAATAACAAGGGCTGGGAGTGCGGTGCTCCATGAAAAGTTTGCTCTGAACAAGATCAGCCTCATTCTCAACTACGATGAATGGAAAGAGGCTGAAGCAGCTGCCAGAACTGCGAGACCATCGCGGAATATAACAGAACTGGTAGAGAGGATTCAAGTCGCAATCCACTCCTTCAAGAATCTATGCGATACAATCAGGAAACAAGCTCCTGAGTTGGCATATCGCATACCTCCTGAATTGTGTGAATCTCAAGCTGTTATTGTCAGAGAAACTGCTGGTGAAAGCTCCTCAGCGAGAGGGGAGAAACGTAAGTCCGTTCTCCTTGAGCCTCTTGCTGACTCCAGATCACTGGATATTGGGTCGTCCATCATATTTGCAAAACGACCAAAACCCAATATCACAAAAGCCATCCCCGAGGGAGTTAACTTTGTCCCTGGGCTGATTGTAAAAGAACCAATTTATGGCTTTTGCTATCTGGAGAAAAAGAAGCTGCCTTGCTTCCAGCGGGTAGATGAGTTGAACTTATGTGATGTGGATCAACTGATGCTCTATCACAAGGTGCTGAGTTCCTCTACTGAAGAGGGAAGAGAAATGAAGAAACTAATAAGCTCAGCCTTCAACTCACTGTGTCACAATGTCCTTGGATCGGCTATATCCAAGACATTATAGTTTTTTTGATTTTCCTTGTACTTTAATTTCCTTATCAATAGAAAATCAAAATTTTGTAATATACTTGTAAAAAGATAAACATATACAAAAGAACCCTAAGGGTCAAAGTACATAAGTATTCAGCTGACTCCTTTCAGCTGAATCATTACAGGGTTACACTTATACGGCTATTCGATTGCATCAAATAGGGGGAGATTGTTAGTCCCAAGACTAAGTAAATAAGATTTGATGCTCGACAGCCAAGAAGAATAAACAACAGCTGAAGTATGTATCTCAGCTGAAACAAGTATATACAATAAACCTTCAGCTGAGTACGTACTTAGCTTTAGGATACAAGTCAAATCAGCAGCTATTAACGAGAATTCATTCGAAGTCTATGGCCAAAGGACAAAGACAAGAAGAAGACTATTCAGCTGATTGTGGAATCAGCTGATAGTACCTGCTGTAGATGAAGACTTAAAGGAAATGTTCATTGACACCTTGAACATTTCCCTTTCCCGCTCAAAGAAGAAGAAAACGATGAAGATCTTCTATTTTGGAATAGAAGATAATGTCAGTACAACTTCATAGTTTGTCCCTCAAGCATGTAAGAGAAAGTCAACAACTTCTGTACTTGTGTAGTACACCTTTCACTGTGCGTCAGAAAAGGTACCAGAAGAAGTGGACATAAAGTACACTCGGGACGATAACTTGTGCAATCGCATTTAATGATCCATGGCAAGTCTACATCGACGAATAATATGTTTACACGTCGTCAAACTTGTGGACTAAGGAACATGGATCTTTGGCTATAAATGCAGACGTAAATGCTTGCATTTACAGCAACACCTTTAGCCTTGAGAGCATCATAGAAATCATAAGCACAAGAACATTCTCTGAGAGTTAGTTATTGTCTAAGTATTAACTCCTCCATAGTTATTACTAAGGCATTAATATCAGCTGTTAGTATCAGCTGATATAACTCTCAGTATTTATCTCTTCTAGTTTGAGCGGTCTAAAGTGTCAACTCAAGTATAGAGTTTTAGGTAGTGTGTACTATCTATTTCCGCAAACTCTGTATTGTATTAAGCTGTTTTTAATAAAACTCTTAATCATTGAAACCTTGTTGTTATTTACTTATCATATCTTTGTCACTCGGCCATAACGCAACACGGTTGTGTTGTTGGGATCCAACAGAGACCACCATCTTCACCATGCAAGGAAACAATGACACGCTTCCATAACGATCCCGATTCAGATTTGAATCGCCACCACCAACGCGCTAATAGGGCAAGGTTTTGGCCACGAAGGCTGCCAACACCGAGCCCTCCTTTCATTTTCTCTGAACAAACCGATTCCCAATTTATCCAAGAGATTTTCACATTGTCTAGTTTTATTTGAGAAAAAAATTCACATTGTCTAGTTTTATTTGAGAAAAATTATCTACAATGATTTGCGTGAAGTTTCTCTAATTCTAGATTGGTCAGAATCTTCGAATTTTTAAAATTATGATTACAGATCCTGCACTAAAAGGGGTTGCGGGATTAATGTCACCGGCCATCTACCATTTACCATGCTTGGAATATAGTTCTATTCTTGCGATATTTTTGAAATTTGTATGGGATTTTCAAGCTTCGTTTCGTGTGTACGCATCAAATAAAGTTATAGGTTCATCGAGAGTCAATTTCCGGCAAAGGTTTTAGTGTTTTGCGACTAGGGTTTTGGTGTTGTATTGTCATAGTTAGTGTGATTCGTTTGTGTTTTCGGGCCACTAGTGTTGTTCGGTGATAGGTGTAGGTTGTGGTCTTGGGTAAGCGGATTACGACTAAGTAAAAGAAAAGGTTAATTTTTGATTGTATTGGGTACAAATTTATGAATTTGAATAATATTTATTGTAATTGTTGGGGAATAACAATCCTAATACTAATTAGAACAACTATAAACCATAAGAACACAAGCGATTTATTGATTTTTTTTTCTTTTTAGAACACAATTAATAAAAATATATTCTTAGTTGTGGAATAACAAAAAACAAACAAGAAGTGTTTTGATTACAAGAGATCCACACACGATAATTTACAAGTTATCCACTAAGGATCTGAAGGGATGGTCATTCTCTTACTAGGAATTCTCTATATATAGTACATGAGATGACCAAACTTTCTTAATATTGAGATGTTTCACAATATTAGTTACAAACCAAATTTAATTGGAGCGTTCTATAATGTTTTGCGTATGATATTACTTCAAGAGTAAATTACACAAATGGTCCTTGTGGTTTACACAATGTTTTGCGTATGATATTACTTCAAGAGTAAATTACACAAATGGTCCTTGTGGTTTACACAATGTTTTGGATTCGGTCCCTAAGTCTCAGTAATTACACCCGTGGTCACTGTGGTTTACACTTCGTATTGGTTTTGGTCCCTAATACTAACCTCCGTTAAAATTTGCTGTTAAACTTTTTTAATTGACAATTTTGCCCTCACCCTTATCATCTTCTTCCTCTTTCCTTCATCCCTACACACAAAAGGATTGAAGAATCCAGAGCTCTTGAAATGGTCTGACAATGGTAACGACCCGTGTGGGCCACCAAGTTGGCCTCACGTGTTTTGTTCCAAAACTAGGGTTTCTCAGATTTCAGGTTCGGCGGATGAATTTGAAAGGTCCTTTACCATGTAACTTGAATCAATTCTCAATGCTTACTAATTTAGGACTTCAGAAGAATCAATTTACCGCATCTCTACCGTCGTTGAATGGATTGTCGGAATTGAGGTGGGCGTATTTTGATTCCAATCTGTTCGATGAAATTCCTTCAGATTTCTCTCATGGTCTCGATAGTTTAGAGGTTTTAGCTCTTGATAACAATCCGATTAATTCCACAAACGGTTGGTCAATTCCAACTGATCTTCAAAATTCAGTTCAATTGCAGAATCTGACACTAATGAGTTGTAATTTAGCTGGTCCTTTACCTGAATTTTTAGGATTTATGTAATCTCTTGGGGTTTTAAAAGTGTCAATAAATCGAGTTTCTGGTGGAATTCCATCAACATTTAACGAATCTATGATAAGTTTAAATGAAAAGTTGGAGTTATATAATACATCTAAACATCATGTTAGAAAAACTCTTTATTTAAAGAGATTTGATTGTATGTAATTTTTTTTCTTCCCGTAAGTCTAAAGTAAAGAGAGCATTTATGTAAATTATTATTATTGGACATAAAAGATTAAAAAGTACTCCCTCCGTCCCTAAATAAAGTTCCCATTTGTGTTGGGCACAATATTTTAGGAGATAGTTAGTGGTGGGGTATTTGGTATTACTTTTGAATAAAATATAAGGTTTGATTGGAGAGAGAAGGTGTTTTAAGAGATAGTTAGTGGTGAAAGTATTGATAATAATATTATTATATTAAGTGGGTCCCTTAAGTTTGAGAAGTTGGAACTTTATTTAGGGACAAAATTTGAAGGTGAAATGAGAACTTTATTTAGGTAGGGATGGAGGGAGTAATAGAGATTAACGGGCCTGTGAATCTCTTCTAAACCGGAATCGGAGTGGAACTCCTGCAAAAGAAAAGAGGGAAGAACATCAACTTCTCTTCTCTCTAAATCTATCACTCCACAAACATACAATCAATCAATTAGCCTTAATCCCTTCTTCCAATTTCAATTTTTGAGGATTGAAAACAACCCTAACAACGGAGAACAAGCAAAATGAAGGATATGAAGAGGGGTAATCGTAATCCATCTTCTATATTTCCCACATTGGTAGTAATTCATAGCATTCTCTTCTTCATTCTATCGACATCAGCAAGCGCAGATGGATCCCTCACTTCCTGCGATAACGTATCTGTATCAGTAAGATCTCTTTCACATTACGCTAAAATTGTAGTTTTTATAATGCTTCGTCTTAATGTTGCCAAAATTCCTTTGTGATTGCATTCGTTTAGGGCTACAAATGTTTTAATTTATGCGAATTGCAAATGGTGTATGGAAAAAAAAACGAGGGTTTATGATATTGATTTCAAGATGCCAAATTTCTGCGATGAGAAAGCAGGAAAATTGACGTTAGGTTTTGAAGTTGGTTATCATGGATGGATTATAAAACAGCCTTATGCAATTTCGATCATAACTTGTAGTCAGTATGTCATGTTTTCGATGAGACTGATATATTTTTTATGTGGAAATATTTCAGGTAAAGATCAAAATTTGGGTTGATGGTGTTGAAAGTCAAACATTAGATGGTCAAAGCGCAACATTTAGCTCAAAAGTTTCCAAAACAGCTAATGACCTTTCTAAACAGTATGCTGTATTTACAAATCCCTCAAATTGCTGTTCCAATTTGTCCTCAGAGGTTTTTTATTTCCCCATTTCTAACATGTTTGACTTTTTTTTTTTTTTTTACTTTTTAAATATAAATTAAGTTGTGGATCTTTTAAACTATATGGCAGTTATCTGGCTTAACCGCATTGGCCCCACGTGGTGATTGTGACTACTTGATCAAAGCAAAAATGGCACAGGCAGCAGGGGCAGCAGGCTTGGTGGTTATAAATGATAGTGAAGGTTGTACATTAATCCAACTGCTTTATCTAATTTTTATGTCATGTTTATTATTTGTTTGTGAGGAAATTACATAAATAGTCTTTGTGGTTTGTATAAGATTATAGGTTTCGTCCCTCAACTTCTTTTTTTAATACACAGATAGTCCCTAATTTGAAATTTGTAGTATTAAAGGTCCCTAATTTTGAACTTGTAACATCAACGGCCCTAAGTTTGAAACTTGTAACATCAACAGTCCCGATTCTTGAAATTTGTAACATGAAAAGTCCCTAAAAACTTAACAACCTTCTTTGCTTTAAAGACCACTGGCGTTACAACTTTCAAAATGATATGAACCAAATTAATACTGAAACTGAACTAATAAACTTAATCAAATAACATAAACAAAACTAATCAAAATTCTCCATGTCTAAACAATGAGGGAATCAATCTCTATTAAATAGAGCCGGCCCTATTCCTAGACCTAGATAAACAAGGAAACGAAATAATAATAAAATCCTAATATAATAATAATAATATCCTGATATAATAATACTTAAATGATAATAATAATATCCTAATATAATAGGATCATATCACAAAACTAGGGACTATCCGTGTAATTAAAAAAGACGAGGGACGAAATCCATAATTTCATACAAACCACAAGGACGATATATGTAATTTACTAATTCGTTAGGTTAGTTGCAAAATGATCCGTCTACCTAAACTTTTCTATTTTGAAGGAATTTAAAATCACTATTTTCTGCAGATATTGTGGAGATGAGTTGCTCTGAAAAAACTGCAATAAACGTAAGTATTCCTGTTGTGATGATCTCAAAGCATGGCGGTGATGCTTTGAATAAATCTCTATCAGCAGGAGGCAAAGGTAATTAATTTATTAACTTTTTTTTTAATTATAAATTTGGCCAAAGTAGTTGCAACAGTCGTTTTCTTCTGTACATATATACATTACATTTGGAAATTGACTTTATTTTATTGTAGTGGAAGTTTTAGTATATGCACCAGAAAGCCCACTGATTGACCCTGGAGCAGCCTTTTTATGGTTGATGGCAGTTGTGACAGTTGTCTGTGCTTCACGTTGGTCTGACATCACAAAAAGTCAAGAAAACAGTCAACCCTATGATCAGCTTTCACCAAAGGTTCTAAATCATCATTCTCTGTGTGTGTGTGTGTGTGTATGTATATATATATATATATATTCACTTTTTGATGTTAAATTTATTTCTATATATATTTTTTTTGTTAGATATTTTGAGTCTAATAATCAGATAATTAGCGGTTTACATATTTAACAAAATTCTGATTATTTGATAAATAACATAAATCTTTTCACTGAAATTAATTATATGGTTACTGATCAGCTTCTTTCTTTTTGTTACTATGGTTCTTGGTATATGCAGTAAGTGGTAGGGATATTACATTATAATCTATATTGTTACAACTGAAATGAAAATAGATAACATATTTACAATTTACAAATACCGTATAGATTGAATTATTGAAATCTATACAATCTGACTTATTTTATTTATTTTAAAATTAATTGGCAGGTCAATGATGAGGAAAATGAGATTATTGAGATGAGTATAACGAGTGCTGTAATATTTATAATTACAGCCTCAACCTTTTTGGTGCTGCTTTATTTCTTTATGTCATCTTGGTTTATCTGGGTGCTAATCGTCTTTTTCTGCACTGGTTCTGTCGAGGTATTTAAATATTTTAATTAATTTCACATACATATAAAACACGTATTGTATAAATAATTAAATATACATACTTATTCCATATTCTGTACATCTATCATCAGGCAATGCATTCTTGTATAGTTGCCCTTATAAAAAGGTGATTTGAAATTAAATTATGGTTAAAAATTTATATTAACTTTTGTTTCTCACATATTTGTTTTTTGTTATTATTATACAGCAAATGTAGAAATTGTGGTCAAAAGAGAGTCAATGTGCCATTTTTTGGGTCAACTACTGCTATGTCTCTATTCGTACTTCTGTTTTGTATATCATTTGCAATCTTTTGGGTATGGACTCGAAAAGAATCATATTCTTGGGTTGGTCAAGATATTCTAGTAAGTTACTTTCACATTTTATTTAAAATTATATTATGCTTTTTTATATTATTTTTTAAATATTATTCGTCTTCCAACAGGG
This sequence comes from Calendula officinalis, assembly GCA_963853835.1. Taxonomy (NCBI): domain Eukaryota; kingdom Viridiplantae; phylum Streptophyta; class Magnoliopsida; order Asterales; family Asteraceae; genus Calendula; species Calendula officinalis. Next base: position 90,842,600 of record OY970822.1, on the reverse strand, counting down.
AATCTGTTTGATAATAGCAGTGATGCAATTAGCACAACTACCCAACATTAAGGTACAAATTATTAATTCACAATATTACTAAAATAATAGTTAAAAAATGTCATTTCTTGTATAAAGATTTTACTCGATTATTATATTTCAGGTTGCTACAGTGCTCCTTTGTTGTGCATTTATGTACGACATATTTTGGGTTTTCATATCACCTTTTTTCTTCCATGACAGTGTTATGATTTCGGTAAGTAATAAATGTTTTTATCATGAAAGTTATATTTTGATGAAGATTACTCCCTCCGTCCCACAAAAAAGTTCCCATTTCTCCTAAAGCTTTTGTCCCACAAAAAAGTTTCCATTTCTCACATGTGGTGGGCTCCACACAATAAAATATTATTATTATTAAAAACTCCATCAATAACATCCACTAATTATCTTTCTCTCTCCAAACCAACCTTATATTTTAATCAAAATAATACCAATGACCCCACCATTAACTATCACCTAAAATCTTGTGCCAAAGGGAAATGGGAACTTTTTTGTGGGACGGAGGGAGTATTATTATTTTTACTTAAAAAAAAAAATATATTCAGGTTGCTGAAGGTGATAGCAGTAGTGGAGAATCAATTCCTATGCTTTTGAGGTTTCCAAGACTATTTGATCCTTGGGGTGGATATAGTGTTTTGGGCTTTGGGGATATTCTTTTTCCAGGCCTTCTTTTGTCTTTTAGTGTCAGGTATGTTTTCTATAGCCCAAATTTTGACCCGTTTATAAATGGGTCGGTTGGGTTATTACATTATATCTCCTAGTTGGGTCAAATGGGTAAAGTTTATGAACTTAGCTAAAAGAGAACGGGTCAAATGTATAAAACTTGCTTCATAACTTTTATTGGAAGAATGTTATACACATCAAATATATATATATAAATATAATTCAGAAAATTAGATTATATTTATATAAATATAAATATAACGGGTGATTTTGCTGTTTCAGGTATGACAAAGCAAAAAAGAGGACGTTGCAGGATGGATATTTTGTGTGGTTGGCAGTTGGCTATGCATGCGGTTAGTATCATTACAATGTCATAATCTCACACACACATTTATATATATATACATAGGAGCGAGTTATTTATAGAACCCAAATTTGGGTAGAATCCAATAGAACCTGTCCAAGCCAATCAGAATTTAGTAATACATATGCAAACTAAAACCCAAATCAAACATATACTTCAAAAAAAAAATCAAAATATTGAAAAACATACATGCGCAAATAACACTTATATATTATGTATACATAGATGAATAACATACATGCGCAAATAACATATATGCATATATGCATGAATAACATACATGCAAACCAATATTTGTGGGTCCCTCATCATGTGTCTTCCATGATCCGTTCATTTCGAAAATCAGTTGTTTAGATTGGGTTCTGCTAGTAACTACCCAAAATTTGGGTTCTGCAAATAAATGCTCACTATATAGAACTAAATAGAATGGGACCCACTTTTTTTGTTTTTTTTTTAAAAAAAAATTGATTTTATGCAGGGCTGTTGTTAACATACTTAGCATTATACTTGATGAACGGGCATGGTCAACCTGCTTTGCTCTATCTTGTACCTTGTACACTAGGTACCCTTTTCATTGACTTTACTTTTTTATCAACCCGTTTGAAAACGGGTTGGTTAGTTTGGTTAGGGGTTCAAACGTAATTACACGTTGGGTGTTGTTTTCATTTTATTGCAGGGACTTGTATCATAATGGGCTTGGTGAGAGGGGAGCTGAAAGAGCTATGGAATTATGATGCAAATGAGTTTAATAAGCATACATTAATACCAGCACAAGATCAAGCTTGATTTATACTTATGTTTCATATGTATCTATCACTAAATTTGTTTGTTATAAATATAGCATCTAACTTTTTTGCCCTTTTTGGTTAGAAAATCCCACTTGTGTTTTATATTTATAGGGTGATTGTGTTTGCTTTATGTGTAGGTATTCTAAAAATTTATAACAATTCATTGCCTGACAACTAAATTTCATAAAATATAAGATGCCAACTAGTATCAATAGCAGCAGGTGCAGTAGCAGTAGTCTGAGTAGTAGCAGAAGCAATAGCAGTAGCAACAGTATTAGTAGTAGCAGTAGGAGTAGCTAGACGTGGCAAATGGGCCGTGTCGGGTTCGTGTCGTGTCGAGACCTTAAACGTGTTGAGACCCCTAAACCCAAACCCGACACGTTTAATAAACGGGTTCAAAATGTTGACCCAAACCCGACACGGTTAATTTCGTGTCAACCCAACCCAACCCGTTTAACCGTAAAAATTTGCGTATAGCGATTAAACATAATAAAATTCCAACAAAAATGTACTAGATATTCAAAAAAACTTAATAAAAATAAAACAAAAACGTAACATAAATAGATATTAATCTAAATATGAAACAAAAGCCCAACGTTTTCTACTACAACTACTATATATTTAAAAAAATAAAATATATTAAAATATATACATACTTAAATGGGTGATTCGGGTTACCTTCGAGTTGAAAATGTTGACACTAACCCAACCCGTTTAACTTCCGTGTCGTGTCGAGTCAACCCATTTACTTAAACGTGTCGAAACCTCTAACCCAAACCCACTAATTACGTGTCGGGTTCGTGTCGAGTTGTCGTGTCGTGTCTGATTTTGCCAGGTCTAGGAGTAGCGGCAGTGGCAGCAGTAACAACAGCAGTAGCAGCAGCAGCAGTAGTCTGAGTAGTAGCAGGAGCTACCACTCAGTAGCGGTAGCCGTAGCGGTAGTAGTAGCGGTAGTAGCAGGAGCAGCAGTATCAGCAACAGCGGTAGCAGCAGCAGCAGTAGCAACAACAGCATCAGTAGCAGTAGCAGTAGTAAGAGTAGTAGCGGTAGCAAGTGCAGTATCAGTAGTAGCAGTAGGAGCAGTAGCAGTAGATTCAATAGTAGTAGCAGCAGTAGTAACAGTAGTAGCAGCAGCAGTAGTAGCAGGAGAAGCAGTTGCAGTAGCAGCGACAGTAGCACTAGCACTAGCAGCAGCAGCAGCAGGAACATCAGCAGCAGTCGTAGCAGTAGCAACATGAGTAGTAGCAGTAGTAGGAGTAATAGCAGTAGTAGCAGTAGCAGTAGGAGTAGGAGCAGCAACAGTAGTAGCAGTAGCAGCAGTAGGAGTAGCAGCAGCAGAAGCAACAGCAGGAGCAGTAGCAGTAGAAGTAGAAGTAGAAGTAGTAGCAGTAGTCTGAGTAGTAGCAGTAGTAGCAGGAGCAGTAGCCGTAGCAGTAGCAGCAGTAGTAGCAGGAGCAGCAGCAGTTGCAGCAGCATCAATAGCAGCAGCAACAGTAGCAGCAGTTGGTGCAGCAGCAGCACTAGCAGTTGGAGCAGTAGTAGGAGTAGTAGCAGTAGTAGCAGTAGTAGGAGCAGCAACAGTAGTAGCAGTAGCAGCAGTACTGCAGTAGTAGCAGCAGTAGTAGCAGCAGCAGCAACAATAGCAGTAGCAGGAGCAATAGCAGTAGCAGTATCTGTAGCAGCAGGAGTAGGTGCAGCAGGAGCAGTAGCAGTGGCAGGAGCAGTAGCAGCAGCAGGAGCAGCAGCAGCAGTAGCAGCAGCAGCAGTAGCAGCAGCAGTAGCAGTAGTAGCAATAATAGTAGTAGGATTAGTAGCAGTTGCAGCAACAGTAGTAGCACTAGTAGCAATAACAATAGTAGGAGTAGTAGCAGTATCAGTAGTAGTAGTAGCAGTAGTAGCAATAATAGTAGTAGGAGTAATTGCAGTTGCAGCAGCAGTAGTAGCAATAGTAGCACTGACAGTAGCAGTAGTAGTAGCAGTAGTAGCAGTAGTAGTAGTAGCAATAGTCTGAGTAGTAGCAGCAGTAGCAGGAGTAGCTGTAGCAGTAGCAGCAGTAGTAGCAGGAGCAGGAGCAATAGCAGTAGCAGTAGAAGAAGCAGTAGCAGGAGCAGTAGCAGTAGCAGCAATAGCAGCAGCAGGAGTAGCAGCAGCAGTTGTTGCAGCAGCAGTACTAGCAGTACTAGCAGGAGCAGCAGGAGTAGGAGCAACAGCAGTAGTAGTAGCAGCAGCAGTATGAGTAGCAATAGCAGTAGCGGTACCTGTAGCGGTAGCGCTAGCAGTAGCGGTAGTGGCAGCAGTAGCAGCAGCAACAGTAGAAATAGCAGTAGTAGCAGTAGCAGTAGTAGCACTAACAGTAGTAGGAGTAGTATCAGTAGCAGTAGTAGCAGTATTTTGAGTAGTAGTAGTAGTAGTAGTAGTAGTAGTAGTAGCAGAAGCAGTAGCAGTAGCAGCAGTAGTACTAGCAGTAGGAGTAGCAATAGCAGTATCGGTAGCGGTAGCAGTAGCGGTAGCGGCCGCAGTAGCAGCATCAGCAACAGCAGTAGCAGTAGCAGTAGCATTAGCAGCATCAGTAGCAGCAGGAGCAGGAGCAGTAGCAGTAGCAGCAGTAGTAGCAGCAGGAGCACGAGCAGTAGCAGTAACAGTAGCAATAGTAGTAGCAGTAGTAGCAGTAACAGTAGTAGGAGTTGTAGCAGTAGCAGTAGTAGCAGTAGCAGTAGTAGCAGTAGTCTGAGTAGTAGCAGTAGTCTGAGTAGTATCAATAGTAGTATCACAGCAGTTTGAATCAAGAAGTCATAAAATGATTTCGAATACAGGAGTTGATAATTTCTACCATGCTCGTATTCGTTATCACAAATATCGTGCTGCAGGGGATAAGCCTAACATAGTTTGCCCAAGAAGTAAAGACAGGGTGTTATTTAATAGGAGACGCTATTAAAGAGTTTTTTATAAACTATACCTGGGTTACGTAAGCTGTTTTTATGGGGTTGGTTTCCTACATGCCCATCTAGAAGGCCACTGTAGCTCGTATCATTAAGACAAAGGTTACAGACTTGCACAAGTCGGAGTCTGAAGGAATTATGTGCACAGTCAGTCAACCTATGATGATACATCCATGCCTACGAAACACTTAAGGGTCACACCGGTGAGTACATGTAATACGAGCAAGAAAAGCAATGATACTACGAAGAGGAATGATTCATAATAGTCATTATGAATCAGTTAAGTATTAAGTCAAGTTTAACTTATTACTAGATTAGTTTAACTAACTAATTAATACAAGTAGTTGTACATTTACTAGTTGAGTAAATATACAATGTGTTAATTATAGATTATCCATGATATGATTTAAAACTATTAAATCATATAGTAATTGGATAATATTGTTGTATAAATTATATAAAGGTTATTATATAATTAACTATTAGAAGTATAAATACAAGTATATAATTCGTGTATATGGGTACCGAATTATTAGTGTATTAATACTAGAGGTAGCAGTAGCAGAGGTAGCAGTAAGAGCAGTAGAGGTAGCAGTAGCAGTAAGAGCAGTAGGAGTAGCAGGAGCTGCAGTAGTAGCAGCAGCAGTAGTAGCAGTAGAAGGAGCAGCAGTAGCAGTAGGAGTAGCAGCAGTAGCAGTAGTAGCAGCAGTAGTAGTAGCAGCAGTAGTAGTAGCCGTAGCAGTAGTAGCAGCAACAGTAGGAGCAGTAGTAGTTGTAGCAGCAGTAGTTGTAGCAGCAGGAGTAGCAGCAGCCGGAGCAGCAGTAGCAGTAGTTGCAGCAGTAGTAGCAGCAGCATCAGCATCAGCAGCAACAACAGTAACAGTAGCAGTAGCACTAGCAGTAAAAGCAGTAGCAGTAGCAGTAAGAGCAATAGCAGTAGCTGTAGCAGTAGGAGTGGCAGTTGCATTAGTAGTAAGACTAGTAGCAGTAGCAGTAAGAGCAGTAGCAGTAGCAGGAGCACCATGAGCAGTAGTAGCAGCAACACTAGTAGCAGCAGCAGTAGTAGCAGCAGCAGCAGTAGCAGACCCTGTAGTAGTAACAGTAAAAGTAGCAGCAGCAGTAGTAGCAGTTGTAGTAGCAGTAACAGTAGCAGTTGCAGTAGCAGTAGCAGTAACAGTAGCAGTAGCAGTAGCAGTAGCACTAGCAGCAGCAGTAGCAGTAAGAGCAGCAGCAGTAGCAGTAAGAACAGTAGCAGTAGCGGTGGCAGTGGCAGTAGCAGCCGTAGCAGTAGCAGCCGCAGTCGCTGTAGCAGTTGCAGTAGTAGTGGTTGTAGCAGCAGCATTAGAAGCAGTAGGAGTAGCATTAACAGTAGCAGTAGTAGTAGCAGTAGCAGTAGCAGTAGTAGCAGCATCAGTAGGAGTAGCAGCAGCAGGAGTAGCAGTAGTAGCAGTAGCAGTAGTAGTAGTAGTTTCAGCAGCAGCAGTAGTAGCTGCAGCATATGCAGCAACAGTAGCAGTAGAGTAACAGTAGCAGTTCAGTAGCAGTCGCAGTAGCAGTGGCAGTCGCAGTCGCAGTATTAGGAGCAGTAGCAGTGGCAGTAGCAGTAGCAGTTGCAGTAGCAGTAGAAGTTGGACTAGTAGCAGCACTAGTAACAGCAGTAATAGCAGCAGCACTAGTAGCAGCAGTAGTAGTAGCAGCAGTAGTAACAGCAGCAGTAGTTGCAGCAGGAATAACAGTAGCAGGAGCAGCAGCACTAGCAGCAGCAGCAGTAGCTGTAGTAGTAGTAGCACTAGCAGTAGCACCACCAGCAGCATCAGCAGCAACAGCAGTAACAGTAGCAGTAGTAGTAGCAGCAGCACTAGCAGTAAGAGCAGTAGCAGTAAGAGCAGTAGCAGTAAGAGCAGTAGCAGTAGGAGTAGCAGTAAGAGCAGTAGCAGTAGCTGTAGCAGTTGGAGTAGTAGCAGTAAGAGCAATAGCTGTAGCTCTAGCAGTAGGAGTAGCAGTAGCGGTAGCAGTAGCAGTAGCAGTAAAAGCAGTAGCAGTAGCAGGAGCAGTAGTAGCAGTAGTAGCAGCAGTAGTAGCAGCAGCAGTAGTAGTAGCAGCAGTAGTAGCAGTAGCAGTAGTAACAGTAGTAGCAGCAACAGTTGTAGCAGCAGCAGTAGCAGCAGTAGCAATAAGAGCAGTAGCGGGAGATGTAGCAGTAGCAGTAGCAGTAGCAGCAGCAGCGGTAGCAGTAGCTGCAGCAGTAGCAGTAGTAGCAGCAGCAAGAGTAGCAGCAGCAGTAGTAGCAGCAGCAGTAGTAGCAGTTGCAGTAAGAGTAGTAGTAGTAGCAGTAAGAGAAGTAGCAGTAGCAGTAGCTGTAGCAATAGCAGTAGTTGTACCTGTAGCTGTATCAGTAGGAGTAGCAGTAGCAAGAGCAGCAGTAGTAGTAGCAGCAGTAGCAGTAGCTGACGCAGTAGCAGTGGCAGTGGCAGTCGTAGTGGCAGTAGCAGTGGCAGTAGCAGTGGTAGTGGCAGTAGCAGTGGCAGTAGCAGTCGCAATAACAGTAGCAGTATCAGTAGTAGTAGCAGTAGCAGTAGTAGCAGCAGTAGTAGTAGCAGTACCAATAGTAGCCGTAGCAGTAAGAGCAGTAGCAGTAAGAGCAGTAGAGGTAGCAGTAGCAGTAAGAGCAGTAGGAGTAGCAGGAGCCGTAGTAGTAGCAGCAGCAGTAGTAGCAGCAGAAGGAGCAGCAGTAGCTGTAGGAGTAGCAGCAGTAGCAGTAGTTGCAGCAGTAGTAGTAGCAGCAGTAGTAGTAGCCGTAGCAGTAGTAGCAGCAGCAGTAGGAGCAGTAATAGTTGTAGCAGCAGTAGTTGTAGCAGCATGAGTAGCAGCAGCCGGAGTAGCACCAGCAGCAGTTGCAGCAGTAGTAGCAGCAGCATCAGCATCAGCAGCAACAACAGTAACAGTAGCAGCAGCACTAGCAGTAAGAGCAGTAGCAGTAGCAGTAAGAGCAATAGCAGTAGCAGTAGTAGCAGTAGTAGCAGCAGGAGCACGAGCAGTAGCAGTAACAGTAGCAATAGTAGTAGCAGTAGTAGCAGTAACAGTAGTAGGAGTTGTAGCAGTAGCAGTAGTAGCAGTAGCAGTAGTAGCAGTAGTCTGAGTAGTAGCAGTAGTCTGAGTAGTATCAATAGTAGTATCACAACAGTTTGAATCAAGAAGTCATAAAATGATTTCGAATACAGGAGTTGATAATTTCTACCATGCTCGTATTCGTTATCACAAATATCGTGCTGCAGGGGATAAGCCTAACATAGTTTGCCCAAGAAGTAAAGACAGGGTGTTCTTTAATAGGAGACGCTATTAAAGAGTTTTTTATAAACTATACATGGGTTACGTAAGCTGTTTTTATGGGGTTGGTTACCTACATGCCCATCTAGAAGGCCACTGTAGCTCGTATCATTAAGACAAAGGTTACAGACTTGCACAAGTCGGAGTCTGAAGGAATTATGTGCACAGTCAGTCAACCTATGATGATACATCCATGCCTACGAAACACTTAAGGGTCACACCGGTGAGTACATGTAATACGAGGAAGAAAAGCAATGATACTACGAAGAGGAATGATTCATAATAGTCATTATGAATCAGTTAAGTATTAAGTCAAGTTTAACTTATTACTAGATTAGTTTAACTAACTAATTAATACAAGTAGTTGTACATTTACTAGTTGAGTAAATATACAATGTGTTAATTATAGATTATCCATGATATGATTTAAAACTATTAAATCATATAGTAATTGGATAATATTGTTGTATAAATTATATAAAGGTTATTATATAATTAACTATTAGAAGTATAAATACAAGTATATAATTCGTGTATATGGGTACCGAATTATTAGTGTATTAATACTAGAGGTAGCAGTAGCAGAGGAAGCAGTAAGAGCAGTAGATGTAGCAGTAGCAGTAAGAGCAGTAGGAGTAGCAGGAGCTGCAGTAGTAGCAGCAGCAGTAGTAGCAGTAGAAGGAGCAGCAGTAGCAGTAGGAGTAGCAGCAGTAGCAGTAGTAGCAGCAGTAATAGTAGCAGCAGTAGTAGTAGCCGTAGCAGTAGTAGCAGCAGCAGTAGGAGCAGTAGTAGTTGTAGCAGCAGTAGTTGTAGCAGCAGGAGTAGCAGCAGCCGGAGCAGCAGCAGTAGTAGTTGCAGCAGTAGTAGCAGCAGCCGGAGCAGCAGCAGTAGTAGTTGCAGCAGTAGTAGCAGCAGCATCAGCATCAGCAGCAACAACAGTAACAGTAGCAGTAGCACTAGCAGTAAAAGCAGTAGCAGTAAGAGCAATAGCAGTAGCTGTAGCAGTAGGAGTGGCAGTTGCATTAGTAGTAAGACTAGTAGCAGTAGCAGTAAGAGCAGTAGCAGTAGCAGGAGCACCATGAGCAGTAGTAGCAGCAACACTAGTAGCAGCAGCAGTAGTAGCAGCAGCAGCAGTAGCAGACCCTGTAGTAGTAACAGTAAAAGTAGCAGCAGCAGTAGTAGCAGCAGTAGTAGCAGTAACAGTAGCAGTTGCAGTAGCAGTAGCAGTAACAGTAGCAGTAGCAGTAGCACTAGCAGCAGCAGTAGCAGTAAGAGCAGCAGCAGTAGCAGTAAGAGCAGTAGCAGTAGCAGTGGCAGTGGCAGTAGCAGCCGTAGCAGTAGCAGTCGCAGTCGCAGCAGCAGTTGCAGTAGTAGTGGCAGTAGCAGCCGTAGCAGTAGCAGTCGCAGTCGCAGCAGCAGTTGCAGTAGTAGTGGTTGTAGCAGCAGCATTAGAAGCAGTAGGAGTAGCATTAACAGTAGCAGTAGTAGTAGTAGCAGCATCAGTAGGAGTAGCAGCAGCAGGAGTAGCAGTAGTAGCAGTAGCAGTAGTAGTAGTAGTTTCAGCAGCAGCAGTAGTAGCTGCATCATATGCAGCAACAGTAGCGGTAGAGTAACAGTAGCAGTTCAGTAGCAGTCGCAGTAGCAGTGGCAGTCGCAGTCGCAGTATTAGGAGCAGTAGCAGTGGCAGTAGCAGTAGCAGTTGCAGTAGCAGTAGAAGTTGGACTAGTAGCAGCACTAGTAACAGCAGTAATAGCAGCAGCACTAGTAGCAGCAGTAGTAGTAGCAGCAGTAGTAACAGCAGCAGTAGTTGCAGCAGGAATAACATTAGCAGGAGCAGCAGCACTAGCAGCAGCAGCAGTAGCTGTAGTAGTAGTAGCACTAGCAGTAGCACCACTAGCAGCATCAGCAACAACAGCAGTAACAGTAGCAGTAGCAGTAGCAGCAGCACTAGCAGTAAGAGCAGTAGCAGTAAGAGCAGTAGCAGTAAGAGCAGTAGCAGTAGGAGTAGCAGTAAGAGCAGTAGCAGTAGCTGTAGCAGTTGGAGTAGTAGCAGTAAGAGCAATAGCTGTAGCTCTAGCAGTAGGAGTAGCAGTAGCGGTAGCAGTAGCAGTAGCAGTAAGAGCAGTAGCAGTAGCAGGAGCAGTAGTAGTAGTAGTAGCAGCAGTAGTAGCAGCAGCAGTAGTAGCAGCAGCAGTAGTAGCAGTAGCAGTAGTAACAGTAGTAGCAGCAACAGTTGTAGCAGCAGCAGTAGCAGCAGTAGCAATAAGAGCAGTAGCGGGAGATGTAGCAGTAGCAGTAGCAGTAGCAGCAGCAGCAGTAGCAGTAGCTGCAGCAGTAGCAGTAGTAGCAACAGCAAGAGTAGCAGCAGCAGTAGTAGCAGCAGCAGTAGTAGCAGTAGCAGTAAGAGTAGTAGTAGTAGCAGTAAGAGAAGTAGCAGTAGCAGTAGCTGTAGCAATAGCAGTAGTTGTACCTGTAGCTGTATCAGTAGGAGTAGCAGTAGCAGTGGCAGGAGCAGCAGTAGTAGTAGCAGCAGTAGCAGTAGCTGACGCAGTAGCAGTGGCAGTGGCAGTCGCAGTGGTAGTGGCAGTAGCAGTGGCAGTAGCAGTGGTAGTGGCAGTAGCAGTGGCAGTAGCAGTCGCAATAACAGTAGCAGTAGCAGTAGTAGTAGCAGTAGCAGTAGTAGCAGCAGTAGTAGTAGCAGTACCAATAGTAGCAGTAGCAGTAAGAGCAGTAGCAGTAAGAGCAGTAGAGGTAGCAGTAGCAGTAAGAGCAGTAGGAGTAGCAGGAGCCGCAGTAGTAGCAGCAGCAGTAGTAGCAGCAGAAGGAGCAGCAGTAGCTGTAGGAGTAGCAGCAGTAGCAGTAGTAGCAGCAGTAGTAGTAGCAGCAGTAGTAGTAGCCGTAGCAGTAGTAGCAGCAGCAGTAATAGTTGTAGCAGCAGTAGTTGTAGCAGCAGGAGTAGCAGCAGCCGGAGTAGCACCAGCAGCAGTTGCAGCAGTAGTAGCAGCAACATCAGCATCAGCAGCAACAACAGTAACAGTAGCAGTAGCACTAGCAGTAAGAGCAGTAGCAGTAGCAGTAAGAGCAATAGCAGTAGCTGTAGCAGTAGGAGTGGCAGTCGCATTAGTAGTAAGACTAGTAGCAGTAGCAGTAAGAGCAGTAGCAGTAGCAGTAGCAGGAGCACCATGAGCAGTAGTAGCAGCAGCAGTAGCAGCAGCAGCAGCAGTAGCAGACCCTGTAGTAGTAACAGTAAAAGTAGCAGCAGCAGTAGTAGCAGTAGTAGTTGCAGTAACAGTAGCCGTAGCAGTAACAGTAGCAGTAGCAGTAGCACTAGCAGCAGTAGTAGCAGTAGGAGCAGCAGCAGTAGCAGTAAGAGCAGTAGCAGTAGTAGTGGCAGTGGCAGTAGCAGCCGTAGCAGTAGCAGTCGCAGTCGCTGTAGCAGTTGCAGTAGTAGTGGTTGTAGAAGCAGCATTAGAAGCAGTAGGAGTAGCATTAACAGTAGCGGTAGTAGTAGCAGTAGCAGTAGCAGTAGCAGTAGCAGTAGTAGCAGCATCAGTAGGAGTAGCAGCAGCAGGAGTAGCAGTAGTAGCAGTAGCAGTAGTAGTAGTAGTTGCAGCAGCAGCAGTAGTAGCAACAGCATCAGCAGTAACAGTAGCAGTAGAGTAACATTAGCAGTTCAGTAGCAGTCGCAGTAGCAGTGGCAGTGGCAGTCGCAGTCGCAGTCGCAGTTGCAGTCGCAGTAGCAGTGGCAGCAGCAGTAGCAGCTGCAGTAGCAGTAGAAGTGGGACTAGTAGCAGCAGTAGTAACAGCAGTAATAGCAGCAGCACTAGTAGCAGCAGTAGTAGTAGCAGCAGTAGTAACAGCAGCAGTAGTTGCAGTAGGAATAACAGCAGCAGGAGCAGCAGCACTAGCAGCAGCAGTAGCTGTAGTAGTAGTAGCAGTAGCAGTAGCACCACCAGCAGCATCAGCAGCAACAACAGCAGTAGCAGTAGCAGCAGCACTAGCAGTAAGAGCAGTAGCAGTAAGAGCAGTAGCAGTAAGAGCAGCAGTAGGAGTAGCAGTAAGAGCAGTAGCAGTAGCTGTAGCAGTTGGAGTAGTAGTAGCAGTAAGAGCAATAGCTGTAGCTGTAGCTGTAGTAGTAGGAGTAGCAGTAGCGGTAGCAGTAGCAGTAAGAGCAGTAGTAGTAGCAGCAGCAGTAGTAGCAGCAGCACTAGTAGCAGTAGCAGTAGTAACAGTAGTAGCAGCAGCAGTTGTAGCAGCAGTAGTAGCAGCAGCAGTAGCAGTAGCAGCAGTAGCAGTAAGAGCAGTAGCGGGAGATGTAGCAGTAGCAGTAGCAGCAGCAGCGGTAGCAGTAGCTGCAGCAGTAGCAGTAGTAGCAGCAGCAGGAGTAGCAGCAGCAACAGTAGTAGCAGCAGCAGTAGTAGCAGTAGCAGTATGAGTAGTAGTAATATCAGTAAGAGAAGTAGCAGTAGCAGTAGCTGTAGCAATAGCAGTAGTTGTAGCTGTAGCTGTATCAGTAGGAGTAGCAGTAGCAGGAGCAGCAGTAGTAGCAGCAGCAGTAGCAGTAGCAGCCGCAGTAGCAGTGGCAGTGGCAGTCGCAGTCGCAATGGTAGTGGCAGTAGCAGTGGCAGTAGCAGTGGTAGTGGAAGTAGTAGTGGCAGTAGCAGTCGCAATAACAATAGCAGTAGCAGTAGTAGTAGCAGTAGCAGTAGTAGCAGCAGTAGTAGTAGCAGTAGTAGTAGCAGTAGCAGTAGTAGCAGCAGTAGCAGTAAGAGCAGTAACAGTAAGAGTAGTAGAGGTAGCAGTAGCAGTAAGAGCAGTAAGAGCAGTAGGAGTAGCAGGAGCCGCAGTAGTAGTAGCAGCAGTAGTAGCAGCTAGGGGTGTGTATAAAAACCGGAAAACCGGAACCGAACCGGGACCGAACCGGAACCGGCACCGAACCGAACCGGAACCGGCTTAACCGGTCCGGTTCCCGGTTCTTGGATTTGATAAAAATTAACAAACCGGGTTTACCGGTTCCGGTCCCGGTTCGGTTCCGGTTTTTTCGGGTTTGGAACCGGCATTTAAATAGGTATATAGACTTACGAGTTTTCATATATATATGTCGAAATAATAGGTTTATAGGCTTTTAATAGAAACATATTCTACTTGAAACAGCCCGTGAACCCCCGCAAACATCATACTTTTATTAAAAGTACGCTAAAATATTTAATTTATATATTTTAAGATGAAAATATGCACCGAAAATGTAAAATCGGATGGCAAAGACAAAAACCGGGTTTACCGGTTCTAAACCCGCTTGAAGACCGAACCGACCCGGAACCGGACCGGGCCCGGAACCGGTTTAACCGGCCGGTTCTCGGTCCTTGAAATTTCCTATTTTCGGTAACCGGGTTTACCGGTTCCGGTCCGGTTCGGTCCGGTTCCGGAACCGAACACATCCCTAGTAGCAGCAGAAGGAGAAGCAGTAGCAGTAGGAGTAGCAGCAGTAGCAGTAGTAGTAGCAGTAGTAGTAGCAGCAGTAGTAGTAGCCGTAGCAGTAGTAGCAGCAGCAGTAGGAGCAGTAGTAGTTGTAGCAGCAGTAGTTGTAGCAGCAGGAGTAGCAGCAGCCGGAGCAGCAGCAGCAGTAATTGCAGCAGCAGTAGCAGCAGCATCAGCATCAGCAGCAACAACAGTAACAGTAGCAGTAGCACTAGCAGTAAGAGCAGTAGCAGTAGCAGTAAGAGCAATAGCAGTAGCTGTAGCAGTAGGAGTGGCAGTTGCATTAGTAGTAAGACTAGTAGCAGTAGCAGTAAGAGCAGTAGCAGTAGCAGGAGCACCATGAGCAGTAGTAGCAGCAACATTAGTAGCAGCAGCAGTAGTAGCAGCAGCAGCAGTAGCAGACCCTGTAGTAGTAACAGTAAAAGTAGCAGCAGCAGTAGTAGCAGTAGTAGTAGCAGTAACAGTAGCAGTAGCAGTAGCAGTAGCAGTAACAGTAGCAGTAGCAGTAGCAGTAGCACTAGCAGCAGCAGTAGCAGTAAGAGCAGCAGCAGTAGCAGTAAGAGCAGTAGCAGTAGCAGTGGCAGTGGCAGTAGCAGCCGTAGCAGTCGCAGTCGCTGTAGCAGTTGCAGTAGTAGTGGTTGTAGCAGCAGCATTAGAAGCAGTAGGAGTAGCATTAACAGTAGCAGTAGTAGTAGTAGCAGTAGCAGTAGTAGCAGCATCAGTAGGAGTAGCAGCAGCAGTAGTAGCAGTAGCAGTAGTAGTAGTAGTTGCAGCAGCAGTAGTAGCTGCAGCATATGCAGCAACAGTAGCAGTAGAGTAACAGTAGCAGTTCAGTAGCAGTCGCAGTAGCAGTGGCAGTGGCAGTCGCAGTCGCAGTATTAGGAGCAGTAGCAGTGGCAATAGCAGTAGCAGTTGCAGTAGCAGTAGAAGTGGGACTAGTAGCAGCAGTAGTAACAGCAGTAATAGCAGCAGCACTAGTAGCAGCAGCAGTAGTAGCAGCAGTAGTAACAGCAGCAGTTGTTGCAGCAGGAATAACAGTAGCAGGAGCAGCATCACTAGCAGCAGCAGCAGTAGCTGTAGTAGTAGCAGTAGCAGTAGCACCACCAGCAGCATCAGCAGCAACAGCAGTAACAGTAGCAGTAGTAGTAGCAGCAGCACTAGCAGTAAGAGCAGTAGCAGTAAGAGCAGTAGCAGTAAGAGCAGTAGCAGTAGGAGTAGCTGTTAGGTCACAACAACCCTGGTTTATAATGTTAATTGATAGATTATTATACTTAGAGAAATATTAGAGTGATAACACAAGAATATAGTCAATGTATAAATCCACTAAGTGTGGCTTGTTGCGGAATAACAAGACCACTGATCAATTACAAAAGATGTGAATGTGTAAAGTAAATTGGTGGTTTCTCCTTTGCAAGATGATCTCTATTTATAATGATATAGAGATCTTACATAATGAGCAAAGGAGTAACCGAAGGACTAAGGTAGGAAAATGACTAAGATCAAGGGATTTGATCTTAGTCCGTTACATATGGTAACTCAGTCCTTCTACTCGGTCCTTGTACTCAGTATCACTATCTGATACTGAGTACTGATACTGAGTTCCAATACTGATCACTCAGTATCAGACCTAAACTTAGCTATATTATTCTACATATTAATCAAAGCTAGTCTAGGTTGTTTTGTTATCTTAAGATCCAAAGGGGCAAGGCTTTTTGCCTTAACAATCTCCCCCTATCTAATGATAACAAAACAATTACAAAGAGATAAACAAAAAAATACAACAGCATAGGTAGCAACATCTTCTTCTTCATTTGCTGTTGATGGCTTCATTCTCATAGAAGACTTCTTGTTTGATGTGGACAAACTCTTCTCTGCTTTTGAGTTCATCCCTTCTACAATTCAGAACTGCAACAATCTTCTTTCTGAACCAAGAGTCTTCTTTCTTGGTGATCATCCATTTCAGTCCAACAAGGTGACTGATTTGAGCTCTTGGTAGATCTTCTTCAGAAATGAAGCACTCTCTATCCTCTGAGTCAGTATACATATATCCAGAAGTTGGATATATGACACTCTTTTGATCCTGAAAAACAAGGTTAGGAGGAAGAGGGTACTTTTTAAGATACTTGTATGTATGAAGACATTCTGGTCTGTTGTTTGAGTAAGCCTCAGTCATCACACTGAGTGTTCTATACTCTATTTCATGAAGTAAGTCCTTCTCATAACATACTGCAGCTACTGCACAGATCTCATCCAAGACTATTTGATCATAAGTTGATTTCTTTGGAAGCTCTTTGATCAGTCTTCTGATCTTCACCCAGTCTTGAAGACCAATTCTTTGAATATCATGAATAAATATCTTCATGGGAGGACTGGTTAAGCCAGTACAAGTGATAGTGATTCTTCCTTCTTTGAGCTTCACTTTTACTTTATTGACATCCAGATTTAGCCAATGTATCCCCCTTACATTTGGAAATGTTTTGGTCCTCAAGAACTCCTTCCTTTCCTCCTTATACTGAGTCCTAGCAGCAACCATATTCCAATAATGTTGAATATGGTCTGGACCCTTTCTTGAGATTCTATGTGAAGGACCAGGAGTATCAGTATCTGGGTCAGATTCTGGTTCAGCTTTGATTCCCAACTCTTGCTCATATAAAAATCTTTCTTGTTCTGCCCAGAGTTGTTGAGAAGTCAGTCTTGGAGCCTGCTCAGTATCACTGTCCAATGTATGAACAGGTCTTCTTTGTCTTGTTACCAAGGGAGCAGGTTCCTCACTTGATTCAGAAGAGGTGAGAACTGCATTGATGGGTCTTCTTGTTAAGGAACTCCTTCTTCTAATCACCAGATTTTCTGGTTCTTCATCATCCGAGGATGATGATGAAGAATTTTCTTGTTCTACCAGATTCAGTGCATAGTTCACTAAACCTGGTTCTTCATCTTCATCATCAGCAATAGGCCAGATGAAAGGCCTATATACCACAATTTGCAAGTTATTTTCTTCTAGAACAGGTGGCTCAATATAAGCTTGCTGTGGTTGGTCAGTGTGAGTCTCCCCCTGAGCAGATGGCTCAAGTGGTTCTTGAACTTGTAATGCTGACCTAGTTCTTTGTCTTCTTCTCTCATACTGAATGCGAAGTGGCTCAGTATGAGGGCTTTGCTGATGTTGTTGTTGTTGTTGTGGAGGTTGATCTTCATTCAATCTTCTTCTTTTCTCCCCCTGAGCAGATGGCTCAGTTTGATCAACCTCAGTATCTCTTTGTCTCTTCTCCCCCTTTTTGTTATCATTGGATGAGGAGGGAAGAGGATCAGTATCACCACCCATGTCCCCTTTTGGTTGTTCAAGAGTAGGGGAGGGCATGGGCTCAATTGCAGCATCAGTATCACCAGCATCTCCTTCTCCTTCTCCTTCTTCATTGTGGTCACCATGTGAAAATGGTGGAGTTTGTGGTTGCTGATGTGGTTGTTGAAGTAGTGAGACTGACTGTTTTATTGAGTCAATATCACCACTCATCTTGTCCATTCTGGCTAGTATTATACTTTGAGTATGTTGGATGGCCAGAATTTGCTGCATGATTGCTTGCAGAGTCACTTGGTCTCCTGCAGCCTGTGATGCCTGAATGCCCTGCACAGATGGTGCTAAAGAAACAAAAAAAACTGGTTAAAAGAAAAGGTTTATCAAATAGAATTGTGGTGTTGTTTAATTCTATAATCATATAAACAGAGTTTGTGAAGTCTGTATTTCATCTGGTTTATGATGAAATATTGTGGACTTGTGCATAGCATGTGTAAGAAGGTTTTAGTAAAAGTGAGTGTGTAAATTTAAGTAGCTCAGTATAGGATAAGTCACATTTACTAAAAGGTTTGGGTTTGGGAATTCGAAGCCTGGGATGTGCTTCTAGTTATTTTCAATGTTTATCACTCGGTATTAGAGTGATAACAGAAATGTGGCTAAACCCCATGGAAAGTTTTTGGATTTTGTGGCTTAAGGGTTTGTGATCATTTCTTGAATGATGCTACCCAACTCAAAAATAAGTTGGACATAATTCAAGCAGCACCAGTGGGTGTCAGTATGACATCAACCACCATTGTCTCTTTAAATGTTGAGACAACTGTAGACTGACAATGATCAATTTTGTGTGCTCAGTATATGAATTTTGCATAGCAGCAGTGGGCTAGCTATGTTGGCCATAAAAGGATATATATTTGAAAGATCGTTTGAGACTTTGGTCAGTATTGAGTTGGTACTGGCCAATACTTAGTCTCTATTTGGGAATGAAATATATATATATAAGTTTAAGGGTTTTTTTAGAAATTCATACCTGAGACTCTGTCAGATTCCCTTCTAGCTTCTGCAGAGGTCGGTGCAGGATCATGTGTTTGTTGATGTGCAGCACCAACATCTTCAATACCGACCTCTCTGTCATGCTGAGCACCTTCCAGTGTAGTTTGTGCATATTGAATCTCCACATCAAGAGGAACATGAGGTTCCTCAATTAGTTGAGCAGTTTGAACTAGTTCTGGACCTGGAAGGTCAGCGGTGGCTGCAACTAGGCTTTGGGCTTGAAGAGATGCAGTTAATGATGGAACATTTGCAGGCTGCACCTCCTCAGATGATAAGTTTCCCATAATAACAGGGGAAAGCTGTCTTCTTCTTCTTTGGAGGACCAGTGGTGTGTCTTCTGAGGACTCAGTATCAAAAATTGTTTCTATATGAGGAACCTCAGGGTCCTGTGCAGGTGGAGAGATATGTTGTTGAGTTGGTTCTTGAACTTGTGGAACATCCTGCATCTCAATATCTTGACCAGCCTGGGCTCCATTGCCACTATTATCATCATTATCATCATCATCATCATTGTCTGACTCAGTATCAGACATGTCTTCTTCATCATTTATATGTTCTTGAACAATGGCCCACATAGAAGGGCTCATTAAAGGCTCTGCTTGTCTTGGCCTGTAAAAGAAGATCTTCTCACTAAGAGGAGGAAGATCAACCCTTGGACTGTGAAACTCATCATAAGAATGTGTGGGCATTGAGTGTTGAAAGATGAGTGATAAGAATCTGCAGAAAGGGACATTACATTCCCTTGTGTTAGCCCGAACCAAAGTAGCTAATTCATTGAAAATGAGTCGTGCATAATCAATGTTTCTTCCATAGTACAGAGCATGTACTATTTGCATCCCAAATTCATTTATTTGATCCAAAGCACCTGTCTTGTGAGTCATGCACCGAATAATTGTTGTAATGAGAATACCCCACATAGGACCAAATTCGTTTCTTTTGATGATTCCTGTTGTTCCTATACGACCCAAAAATGGCAGTACTGAGCGTGCCTCTGATCTATCAACAAATGGGTCATACTGAGCTTGTGCTGGAAGCCTCAGTGTTTCACGAATGATTGCAGTAAAAACAAAAGCTCTTCTTTGATCCCTAATTACCCATCCAGCAATCATATCTGGAGAATCGAGTGTGGCAGAGTACCAAAACTCACATAACATTTCTGGGTAAATTGCTCGAGGAGATAAGGTCAGTGCACGAGCAATTGGGCAATGCTTCATAAAAGTTACAATATTTGTGAATTCTTGGCATACCCAGGCTTGAGGAATAGTGAAATTCGCTGTGATGTTGTTCCTCGCAAACCTGGGCACTTCATCATTTCGGAATTTGATTTCCGATTCAACTTCTGGAGCAACAAAAGTGTAATTCGCCATCTGTGATTTTGATTTGAAAAAGTTTGCTTGCTAATAGAAAGTGAAATCGTTAATCGCAGAGAGAATTGAAAATGAAAGAAAGAAATAACAGTTAAAAAAAAATTAAAGTAAAAAAAAACGGTTATTTATAGGAGATTTGAAAGATAATTAAGGTATTGGGAAGTAAAAACGGCTGATTTGACTGCCTTATCCTCTGCCAACGGTAACTTTCTTATTAAGAAAGGTTACCGTTGAGCAGTATGAGGATTAAGGTCGGTTTGAGCGCCGTAATACCCCAATACTGAGTAAAAAAAATTATTAAAAAAAATAATAAAAATATAAAAACAATTAATTTATGCTGGAAATGAATAAAAAAATAAAAATTTCAAATTTTGATGATAACAGACTAGTGATACTGAGTGGTCAGTATCATCATGAGTGAAACTGAGCGTTCAGTTTTAAAGATTAAGGATTCAACATACCTAATTGCCCTAGTAAATACATAAACCTTTCCTCAGGGAGAGGTTTAGTAAACACATCGGCCAATTGTTCATCTGTTGATACATAATCTACCTCAACCTTACCTTTTTCCACATTATCTCGAATAAAGTGGTGTCTGATATCAATGTGCTTTGTTTTGGAGTGATAGACTGGGTTCTCTGTGATAGCAATAGCACTCTTGTTATCACAATGAATGGGAGTCTTATGAAAGTTGAACCCATAGTCTAAGAGTTGATACTGCATCCATAATAATTGAGCACAACAACTTCCTGCAGCAACATATTCTGCTTCTGCTGTGGAAGTTGCTACCGAATTTTGCTTCTTGGATGACCAACCAATTAGTCTTCCACCGAGGAATTGACATCCTCCACTTGTGCTTTTTCTGTCCAATCTACAACCTGCAAAATCTGCATCTGTGTACCCTTCAAGGTCAAAGTTTGAGTCTTTGGGATACCAAAGACCCAGGTTAGGAGTACCTGTAAGATATCTAAAGATGCGCTTAACTGCTTTCATGTGTGATTCTTTAGGATCAGCCTGATACCGAGCACACAAACATGTTGCAAACATGATATCAGGCCTGCTAGCAGTTAAATAAAGTAAGGAACCAATCATACCTCGGTATGTGGATTGACAAACTGATTTACCAGTTTCATCCTTACTTATCTTATCCTGAGTACCCATAGGAGTGTGCATGGAAAATAAATTTTCAAATTTGTATTTCTGTAACATATCATGCACATACTTACTTTGATTTATAAAAGTGCCATCAGGCTTTTGTTCAACTTGTAAACCAAGAAAATAAGTAAGTTCTCCCATCATACTCATCTGATACTGAGTTGACATTATCTTAGCAAACCAGTCACACATTGACTTGTCAGTGGAACCAAAGATAATGTCATCTACATATATCTGAATGAGTAAGATGTTAGAACCGTTCCGTTTTGAAAATAATGTTTTATCAATTTTACCTCTTGTAAATTTATTTTCAATAAGATACTCGGACAGGGTATCATACCAGGCTCTTGGAGCTTGTTTGAGCCCATATAGAGCTTTATCAAGCTTGAAAACATAATTCGGAAATTTAGGATCAACAAAACCTGGTGGTTGTTTAACATAAACTTCTTCTTGGAGTTTTCCATTTAGAAAAGCACTTTTGACATCCATCTGATAAACTTTGAAATTTTTGAAGGTTGCATATGCAAGATACAACCTAATAGCTTCAATTCTGGAAACTGGTGCAAAAGTTTCATCATAGTCAATGCCTTCTTCTTGCATGTAACCTTGAGCAACTAACCTTGCTTTGTTTCTGATAACAACACCATCCTTGTCCATCTTGTTTCTGAACACCCACTTAGTACCAATAATAGTTTTGCCAGTAGGAGGTGGTACTAAGTTCCAAACTTTGTTTCTCTCAAACTCTGTGAGCTCTTCTTGCATAGCTTCTACCCAATCTTCATCTAATAAAGCTTCATCAGCTTTCTTTGGTTCAATGGTAGATAGAAAACTTGAGAAGAAACAAAAATTTGCAGTTGCTTGGGGTGGAAACTCTAATTTTCTTCTTGTTTGGACACCTTCTTCAATAGGACCAATAATGTTTGAGTGTGGATGGTCTCTGTGTTCCTTAAATTGTTTCCTAAGGAAGCATTTGAAATAGGATCAACAATATCTTGTTGATTTGGTGTGTTGTGTGTCTGATACTGAGTGGAATTCTGGTCAGTATTAGACACCGGAGGTTGCTGTTCAGTTTCATTTTACAGAGTGGATATGGATTCTTGTGAAGTGTTGGATGTTTCACCTTCTTCATAGGTAGAGTGGTTCAGATCATTAGTTGGAAACTCAGTATGGAGGTCCTCTGTTATGGGAACCTCAGTATTAGTTGCAGTATAGTGATACTGAGTTTGAACTTGATCAGTTTCATTAAACTTATTGGGAATAAAGTGTGGATGAAACTTGGGCTGTTCAGCAATGGAGTGTTCTGGATTGCATAGAATATCTATGCCACTTATGTCTTCACTTGCTGAGGTAGAATTCTCATTCTGATCTTCATCGAATGTGACATGAATGGATTCTACAATCATCTTGGTTGAGATGATATACACTCTGAAAGCTTTAGAGTGTGGAGAGTAGCCCATGAACACACCTTCATTTGCTTTGGGAGCAAATTTGTTGAGATTTTGTTTTGTACTGAGTACAAAGCATTTACTCCCAAAGATGTGGAAGTATTCCACATTAGGAATCTTGCCATTATATAACTCATATGGAGTCTTCAGATGTCTTTGGACTATAGTAGCTCTATTCTGAGTGAAGTTTGCACAGTTTACAGCTTCAGCCCAGAAACTCAGTGCCAGTCCAGCATGGCATAATAAAGTTCTTGCAGATTCAATCAGTGTTCTATTCTTTCTTTCTACAACACCATTTTGTTGTGGTGTGTAGGCTGCAGAGAAGTTTTGA
The DNA here is from genome assembly GCA_963853835.1 of Calendula officinalis. Lineage (NCBI taxonomy): Eukaryota > Viridiplantae > Streptophyta > Magnoliopsida > Asterales > Asteraceae > Calendula > Calendula officinalis. The sequence continues at coordinate 90,820,365 of OY970822.1, read as the reverse complement.
ATGATTCCTTTTTCTTCACAGAAATCTGCTAATACTGAGTTCTTAAACTCAGTACCATGGTCACTTCTAAGTTGCTTGACCTTGTTGCCTTTTTGAAGTTCCTCTCTTTTTATAAAGGCAATGATTTCTGTTGTTGCATCTGACTTAGTCTTGAGGAAGATGACCCAAGTATATCTTGAAAATTCATCAACCAAGACTAGAGTATAGATCTTTTTGGCCAAAGATGGTGTGCTGATGGGGCCAAAAAGATCCATATGTATCATAGTAAGAGGTTCATTAATGGAATGATTGACATTGGACTTGAATGAACTCTTCTTCTGCTTGCCCATTTCACATGCTGAGCATAACTTATCTTTTGAATAAGTAATAGTGGGCAACCCTCTCACCAGTTTCTTCATACTGAGCTCGTTGATATTTCTAAAGTTGATGTGAGAGAGTTTCTTGTGCCATAGCCAATGCAATTCTAGATTGACTTTAGAAAGCAGGCATACATGAATAGTTGGGTCTATTTCAGATAGGTTGACCACATATACATCCTTTTCTCTTCTAGCAATGAGTACAGGCTGCCCTTTATCATTGTAGATGATTCCTGCAACCTTCCTGAATCGAGCTTCATTGTCATCATCACACATCTGGCTGATACTGAGCAGATTGTGTTTAAGACCCTCTACATAGGCAACTCTTTTAAAAGTTATGTTGCCTGCCTTGATCACACCATAACCTCTTGTCTTTCCCACCGAGTCATCTCCAAACTTAACAGAAGGACCCTTCTCTGGAGTATAATTGAGAAGGTACTCCATACTGCCTGTCATGTGTGTTGAGCAGCCACTATCTAAATACCATTTTCTATCACCCTGCACAAGACACAAAATAAGAGTTAGTTCTTTTTAGGAACCCATTTTTGAATGGGACCTTTGGTGGGATAAACATATTTTGGGTTGATCTCCTTATATGGAGAGGTCAGTATCACTTCAGTGAAACCTTTTGAGGTTTTCTTTGGTGATACTGACTTAGTTTCTCTCCTTTTCTTTGGTACTGAGTACCTAGGACTTGAGAGATCAGTCCAGCATTCATCTCCCTTATGACCAGTATGATTACATCTATAACATTTTCTAGGTCTATTTCTAAACATATTTTCATACGGTATTTTAGAAAAATGTTTCACTTTTGGTAGGTCAGTATGAACGAGTTTTGCAAATTGTTTACTTAAAGATTTGACCTGATCACCAAGTGTTTTTAAAATGTTAATTTTGTCATTTTTAATAGGTGTATTAACATTGTTTTTAACTGGTTTAGGAGATGGAGGATCTGGTTGCTTCTTTTTATTTGGCAGAGAAGTCTTTCTAATATTATTAGTGGTAGACTTCTTGTCTTTGCCAACTAAAGACCTAGTTGAAGTTGTTTTTTGTTTATCATGTTTTGAAGAAACAACTTTAACAGGTTCTTTAGATGTCTCAGTATATGATGTTTCTGTTCCTGCAACTTCTGTATTAGATGAAGCATTTGAGATAGAAGTTGTCTTATTATCATTATATAATTCAAAAGTTGTTGTATTAAATAATAATTCAAAAGGTGGAACAGCAGAAGTGTCATACTGAACTATTGGTAGCTCGGTATCAGAAATTTCCGTTATATGAAATTCAATACTAAGTTCTTGTAGCTCAGTATAGCACTTTGAGCAGACGGAGGGACCAATAGGTTTTTCTAAAATTTCATTTTCCTCATCATCTGACTCAGTTTGACATCCAACTTCACATAAAGTTTTAGCTTTTACAAAATTAATAGGGTTCATAGTAGAAAACTCTTCAAATAAATCAGCAAAATTGTTCCTATTTTTAAATTGAGGATCAACACCAAGTGCAGCCCTCACATTTTCTGGGAATTGTGGATTTAAACATTTATTTAATTTTATTGAAGCATTTCCCCAAGATTTACACTGTTTTTCAAATTTCTCTTTTTCAAGTTTGTGTAAATGAGCTTTATCAACTAATCTTTGGTTAATGTCTTTTAAATCTGAAAAGTTTAGTTCTAAATCTTTATATTTTGCTAATTTATCCAAGTTTTCATTATTTACCCTTTAAAGTTCTTGAATTGTTAATTTTAAAGCTTTTTCTTTTTGTACAGAAGTTTTAAGATCAACAATCATATACTAAAAAATCTTGGTTTTTTCATTCACTGAATAAGTTTGAAAGGAACTTACCTTGTACAACTGAGTGGAATCCCAATCAGTATGAACACTCATCCTCTCAGCCTCTTTGATATCCTTTTCAAAGGAGCTCTTCAAATCATCTTCAGTGAAAGCCATAAAGGCTTTATTTTCAATTTCTTCCTCATCATCACTTAAGTCTTCATCCATCCAGGCTTCTGAGTAAAGTGCTTGATGAGGTGCTCCATTCCCTTCTGCCCTCTTGCCCTTGCTCCAATTCTTCAGTTTGACATATTTGTCTCTATACCTCTTTGCTCGGTATGCAATTTTGTCATTTTGGTCAGTCTCAGAAGACTTGGTATGACAATTTGCAGCAATATGTCCAGGCTTTCCACACCTATAGCAAAGACCTGATCTTGGGTCAGTATTAGAAGAGCTAACACCAAGCCTCTTCTTCTTCAACTGATCCAGCTTCATAGACATAAGAGCCATTTGAGTTTCAAGCTCTTCTGCCTCAGCATCAGCAAGATCAACTTCTGGTTCATCTGGCTCAGTCACAGTATAGGCCTGTTGCACAACTAGAGCCATGCCAGTGGAAGACTTGTCAGTTTTCTTCCAGTTGATCAGTCTTGCAGCATTATTCTCCTCATGATTCAACATTAGACCATACAAAGTTTGAAGAGTGTATGACTCAATGTTGTTAGCAGCATTGACAGAGTTTGTCATGTCAAGAAATTGTTGAGGAAGACTATCCAGGAACTTTTGAACAAGCTCTCCTTCCTCTTTCACAATGCCTACACTGATTAAATCATGGATAACAGTATTGAACCTGTTATAGAGAGTGGTGATGTCTTCATTAGGAGTTGAGAAGAAATTTTCATATTTCCTTCTCATGTTGCTTTTTCTTTGCAACTTCACCTTTGCTGTGCCTTCATAGGTGACTGATAGACTATCCCACATAGCCTTTGCTGTTGCCAATTTCATAATTGCATTAAGTATCTCTTTGGTAACAGCATTACCAATCACCCCTTTAGCTTTGGAGTCTAAAGCATACAACTGACGGTCAGTATCAGTCCAGTTGTGTTTTAGTTTAGGTACAGTTCTTATGCCCTCAGGAGCATCATCAGTAGCAGCAACAGGTTCCACAGTTTGTGGAATGATGGGACCATCATATAGCACAGTGAGCATTTCATGATGAATGGATTCAAGATACCATTGAGCTTTTAGCTTCCATTGGTGGAAGTCTTTTCCATCAAAGATGGGTATTCCCTTTCCAGACATAACTGGTGCAACAATGGTAGACATTTTTGATTTTGGAGTATGGGAAGGATAAGTATAGGGGATGGCTGCCAGGGTTAAAGATCGACTAAATAAGAGTTTATTTAGCCTGCTCTGATACCAGTTGTTAGGTCACAACAACCCTGGTTTATAATGTTAATTGATAGATTATTATACTTAGAGAAATATTAGAGTGATAACACAAGAATATAGTCAATGTATAAATCCACTAAGTGTGGCTTGTTGCGGAATAACAAGACCACTGATCAATTACAAAAGATGTGAATGTGTAAAGTAAATTGGTGGTTTCTCCTTTGCAAGATGATCTCTATTTATAATGATATAGAGATCTTACATAATGAGCAAAGGAGTAACCGAAGGACTAAGGTAGGAAAACGACTAAGATCAAGGGATTTGATCTTAGTCCGTTACATATGGTAACTCAGTCCTTCTACTCAGTCCTTGTACTCAGTATCACTATCTGATACTGAGTTCCAATACTGATCACTCAGTATCAGACCTAAACTTAGCTATATTATTCTACATATTAATCAAAGCTAGTCTAGGTTGTTTTGTTATCTTAAGATCCAAAGGGGCAAGGATTTTTGCCTTAACACTAGCAGTAAGAGCAGTACCAGTAGCTGTAGCAGTTGGAGTAGTAGTAGCAGTAAGAGTATTAGCTGTAGCTGTAGCAGTAGGAGTAGCAGTAGCGGTATCAGTAGCAGTAGCAGTAGCAGTAAGAGCAGTACCAGTAGCAAGAGCAGTAGTAGTAGTAGTAGCAGCAGTAGTAGCAGCAGCAATAGTAGTAGCAGTAGCAGTAGTAACAGTAGTAGCAGCAGCAGTTGTGGCAGCAGCAGTAGCAGCAGCAGTAGCAGCAGCATCAGTAGTAGCAATAAGAGCAGTAGCGGGAGATGTAGCAGTAGCAGTAGCAGTAGCAGCAGCAGCGGTAGCAGTAGCTGCAATACTGATCACTCAGTATCAGACCTAAACTTAGCTATATTATTCTACATATTAATCAAAGCTAGTCTAGGTTGTTTTGTTATCTTAAGATCCAAAGGGGCAAGGCTTTTTGCCTTAACAGTAGCAGTAAGAGCAGTAGCAGTAGCTGTAGCAGTTGGAGTAGTAGTAGCAGTAAGAGTATTAGCTGTAGCTGTAGCAGTAGGAGTAGCAGTAGCGGTAGCAGTAGCAGTAGCAGTAGCAGTAGCAGTAAGAGCAGTAGCAGTAGCAGGAGCAATAGTAGTAGTAGTAGCAGCAGTAGTAGCAGCAGCAGTAGTAGTAGCAGTAGCAGTAGTAACAGTAGTAGCAGCAGCAGTTGTGGCAGCAGCAGTAGCAGCAGCGGTAGCAGCAGCAGCAGTAGTAGCAATAAGAGCAGTAGCGGGAGATGTAGCAGTAGCAGTAACAGTAGCAGTAGCAGCAGCAGTGGTAGCAGTAGCTGCAGCAGTAGCAGTAGTAGCAGCAGCAAGAGTAGCAGCAGCAGCAGTAGTAGTAGCAGCAGTAGTAGCAGCAGCAGTAAGAGTAGTAGTAGTAGCGGTAAGAGAAGTAACAGTAGCAGTAGCTGTAGCAATAGCAGTAGTTGTAGCTATAGCTGTATCAGTAGGAGTTGCAGTAGCAGTAGCAGGAGCAGCAGTAGCAATAGCTGCCGCAGTAGCAGTGGCAGTGGCAGTCGCAGTCGCAGTGGTAGTGGCAGTAGCAGTAGCAGTGGTAGTGGCAGTAGCAGTGGCAGTAGCAATACTGAGTACTGATACTGAGTTCCAATACTGATCACTCAGTATCAGACCTAAACTTAGCTATATTATTCTACATATTAATCAAAGCTAGTCTAGGTTGTTTTGTTATCTTAAGATCCAAAGGGGCAAGGCTTTTTGCCTTAACAGTAGCAGTAAGAGCAGTAGCAGTAGCTGTAGCAGTTGGAGTAGTAGTAGCAGTAAGAGTATTAGTTGTAGCTGTAGCAGTAGGAGTAGCAGTAGCGGTAGCAGTAGCAGTAGCAGTAAGAGCAGTAGCAGTAGCAGTAGCAGTAGCAGTAGCAGCAGCAGCGGTAGCAGTAGCTGCAGCAGTAGCAGTAGTAGCAGCAGCAAGAGTAGCAGCAGCAGCAGCAGTAGTAGCAGCAGCAGTAGTAGCAGCAGCAGTAAGAGTAGTAGTAGTAGCAGTAAGAGAAGTAGCAGTAGCAGTAGCTGTAGCAATAGCAGTAGTTGTAGCTATAGCTGTATCAGTAGGAGTAGCAGTAGCAGTAGCAGGAGCAGCAATAGCAATAGCTGCCGCAGTAGCAGTGGCAGTGGCAGTCGCAGTGGTAGTGGCAGTAGCAGTAGCAGTGGTAGTGGCAGTAGCAGTGGCAGTAGCAATACTGAGTACTGATACTGAGTTCCAATACTGATCACTCAGTATCAGACCTAAACTTAGCTATATTATTCTACATATTAATCAAAGCTAGTCTAGGTTGTTTTGTTATCTTAAGATCCAAAGGGGCAAGACTTTTTGCCTTAACAGTAGCAGTAAGAGCAGTAGCAGTAGCTGTAGCAGTTGGAGTAGTAGTAGCAGTTAGAGTATTAGCTGTAGCTGTAGCAGTAGGAGTAGCAGTAGCGGTAGCAGTAGCAGTATCAGTAAGAGCAGTATCAGTAAGAGCAGTAGCAGTAGCAGGAGCAGTAGTAGTAGTAGTAGCAGCAGTAGTAGCAGCAGCAGTAATAGTAGCAGTAGCAGTAGTAACAGTAGTAGCAGCAGCAGTTGTGGCAGCAGCAGTAGCAGCAGCAGCAGTAGTAGCAATAAGAGCAGTAGCGGGAGATGTAGCAGTAGCAGTAGCAGTAGCAGCAGCAGCGGTAGCAGTAGCTACAGCAGTAGCAGTAGTAGCAGCAGCAAGAGTAGCAGCAGCAGCAGTAGTAGCAGCAGCAGTAGTAGCAGCAGCAGTAAGAGTAGTAGTAGTAGCAGTAAGGGAAGTAGCAGTAGCAGTAGCTGTAGCAATAGCAGTAGTTGTAGCTATAGCTGTATCAGTAGAAGTAGCAGTAGCTGTAGCAGGAGCAACAGTAGCAATAGCTGCCGCAGTAGCAGTGGCAGTGGCAGTCGCAGTCGCAGTGGTAGTGGCAGTAGCAGTAGCAGTGGTAGTGGCAGTAGCAGTGGCAGTAGCAGTCTCAATAACAGTAGCAGTAGCAGTAGTAGTAGCAGTAGCAGTAGTAGCAGCAGTAGTAGTAGCAGCACCAGTAGTAGCAGTAGCAGTAGTATCAGCAGTAGCAGTAAGAGCAGTAGCAGTAAGAGCAGTAGAGGTAGCAGTAGCAGTAAGAGCAGTATGAGTAGCAGGAGCCGCAGTAGTAGCAGCAGCAGTAGTAGCAGCAGAAGGAGCAGCAGTAGCAGTAGGAGTAGCAGCAGTAGCAGTTGTAGCAGCAATAGTAGTAGCAGCAGTAGTAGTAGCCATAGCAGTAGTAGCAGCAGCAGTAGTAGCAGTAATAGTTGTAGCAGCAGGAGTAGCAGCAGCCGGAGTAGCTGCAGCAGTAGTTGCAGCAGTAGTAGCAGCAGCATCAGCATCAGCAGCAACAATAGTAACAGTAGCAGTAGCACTAGCAGTAAGAGCAGTAGCGGTAGCAGTAAGAGCAATAGCAGTAGCTGTAGCAGTAGGAGTGGCAGTTGCATTAGTAGTAAGACTAGTAGCAGTAGCAGTAAGAGTAGTAGCAGTAGCAGTAGCAGGAGCACCATGAGCAGTAGTAGCAACAACACTAGTAGCAGCAGCAGTAGTAGCAGCAGCAGCAGTAGCAGACCCTGTAGTAGTAACAGTAAAAGTAGCAGCAGCAGTAGTAGCAGTAGTAGTAGCAGTAACAGTAGCAGTAGCATTAGCAGTAACAGTAGCAGTAGAAGTAGCAGTAACACTAGCAGCAGCAGTAGCAGTAAGAGCAGCAGCAGTAGCAGTAAGAGCAGTAGCAGTGGCAGTGGCAGTAGCAGCCGTAGCAGTAGCAGTCGCAGTCGCTGTAGCAGTTGCAGTAGTAGTGGTTGTAGAAGCAGCATTAGAAGCAGTAGGAGTAGCATTAACAGTAGCAGTAGTAGTAGCAGTAGCAGTAGCAGTAGTAGCAGCATAAGTAGGAGTAGCAGCAGCAGGAGTAGCAGTAGTAGCAGTAGCAGTAGTAGTAGTTGCAGCAGCAGCAGTAGTAGCAGCTGCATCAGCAGTAACAGTAGCAGTAGAGTAACAGTAGCAGTTCAGTAGCAGTCGCAGCAGTGGCAGTGGCAGTCGCAGTCGCAGTAGCAGGAGCAGTAGCAGTGGCAGTAGCAGTTGCAGTAGCTGTAGAAGTGGGACTAGTAGCAGCAGTAGTAACAGCAGTAATAGCAGCAGCACTAGTAGCAGCAGTAGTAGTAGCAGCAGTAGTAACAGCAGCAGTAGTTGTAGCAGGAATAACAGTAGCAGGAGCAGAAGCACTAGCTGCAGCAGTAGCTGTAGTAGTAGTAGCAGTTGCAGTAGCACCACCAGCAGCAACAGCATCAGTAGCAGTAGCAGCAGCACTAGCAGTAAGAGCAGTAGCAGTAAGAGCAGTAGCAGTAAGAGCAGCAGCAGTAGGAGTAGCAGTAAGAGCAGTAGTAGTAGCTGTAGCAGTTGGAGTAGTAGTAGCAGTAAGAGCAATAGTTGTAGCTGTAGCAGTAGGAGTAGCAGTAGCGGTAGCAGTAGCAGTAGCAGTAAGAGCAGTAGCAGTAGCAGGAGCAGCAGTAGTAGTAGCAACAGCAGTAGTAGCAGCAGCAGTAGTAGCAGCAGCAGTAGTAGCAGTAGCAGTAGTAACAGTAGTAGCAGCAGCAGTTGTAGCAGCAACAGTAGCAGCAGCAGTAGCAGTAGCAGCAGTAGCAGTAAGAGCAGTAGCGGGAGATGTAGCAGTAGCAGTAGCAGCAGCAGCGGTAGCGGTAGCTGCAGCTGTAGCAGTAGTAGCAGTAGCAGGAGTAGCAGCAGCAGCAGTAGTAGCAGCAGCAGTAGTAGCAGTAGCAGTAAGAGTAGTAGTAATAGCAGTAAGAGAAGTAGCAGTAGCAGTAGCTGTAGCAATAGCAGTAGTTGTAGCTGTAGCTGTATCAGTAGGTGTAGCAGTAGCAGTAGCAGGAGCAGCAGTAGTAGCAGCAGCAGTAGCAGTAGCAGCCGCAGTAGCAGTGGCAGTCGCAGTCGCAGTGGTAGTGGCAGTAGCAGAGGCAGTAGCAGTGGTAGTGGAAGTAGCAGTGGCAGTAGCAGTCGCAATAACAGTAGCAGTAGCAGTAGTAGTAGCAGTAGCAGTAGTAGCAGCAGTAGTAGTAGCAGCAGTAGTAGCAGTAGCAGTAGTAGCAGCAGTAGCAGTAAGAGTAGTAACAGTAAGAGTAGTAGAGGTAGCAGTAGCAGTAAGAGCAGTAAGAGCAGTAGGAGTAGCAGGAGCCGCAGTAGTAGCAGCAGCAGTAGTAGCAGCAGAAGGAGAAGCAGTAGCAGTAGGAGTAGCAGCAGTAGCAGTAGTAGCAGCAGTATTAGTAGCAGCAGCAGTAGTAGCCGTAGCAGCAGTAGCAGCAGCAGTAGGAGCAGTAGTAATTGTAGCAGCAGTAGTTGTAGCAGCAGGAGTAGCAGCAGCCGGAGCAGCAGCAGCAGTAGTTGCAGCAGTAGTAGCAGCAGCATCAGCATCAGCAGCAACAACAGTAACAGTAGCAGTAGCACTAGCAGTAAGAGCAATAGCAGTAGCAGCAGCAGTAGCAGTAGTAGCAGTAGGAGTGGCTGTTGCATTAGTAGTAAGACTAGTAGCAGTAGCAGTAAGAGCAGTAGCAGTAGCAGGAGCACCATGAGCAGTAGTAGCAGCAACACTAGTAGCAGCAGCAGTAGTAGCAGCAGCAGCAGTAGCAGACCCTGTAGTAGTAACAGTAAAAGTAGCAGCAGCAGTAGTAGCAGTAGTAGTAGTCGTAACAGTAGCAGTAGCAATAACAGTAGCAGTAGCAGTAGCAGTAGCACTAGCAGCAGCAGTAGCAGTAAGAGCAGCAGCAGGAGTAGCAGCAGCAGCAGTAGTAGCAGCAGTAGTAGTAGCAGTAGCAATAAGAGTAGTAGTAGTAGCAGTAAGAGAAGTAGCAGTAGCAGTAGCTGTAGCAATAGCAGTAGTTGTAGCTGTAGCTGTATCAGTAGCAGTAGCAGTAGCAGGAGCAGCAGTAGTAGCAGCAGCAGTAGCAGTAGCTGCCGCAGTAGCAGTGGCAGTGGCAGTCGCAGTCGCAGTGGCAGTGGCAGTAGCAGTGGCAGTAGCAGTGGTAGTGGCAGTAGCAGTGGCAGTAGCAGTCGCAATAACAATAGCAGTAGCAGTAGTAGTAGCAGTTGCAGTAGTAGCAGCAGTAGTAGTAGCAGCACCAGTAGTAGCAGTAGCAGTAGTAGCAGCAGTAGCAGTAAGAGCAGTAGCAGTAAGAGCAGTAGAGGTAGCAGTAGCAGTAAGAGCAGTAGGAGTAGCAGGAGCCGCAGTAGTAGCAGCAGCAGTAGTAGCAACAGAAGGAGCAGCAGTAGCAGTAGGAGTAGCAGCAGTAGCAGTAGTAGCAGCAGTAGTAGTAGCAGCAGTAGTAGTAGCCGTAGTAGTAGTAGCAGCAGCAGTAGGAGCAGTAGTAGTTGTAGGAGCAGTAGTTGTAGCAGCAGGAGTAGCAGCAGTAGTTGTAGCAGCAGGAGTAGCAGCAGCAGCAGTAGTTGAAGCAGTAGTAGCAGCAGCATCAGCATCAGCAGCAACAACAGTAACAGTAGCAGTAGCACTAGCAGTAAGAGCAGTAGCAGTAGCAGTAAGAGCAATAGCAGTAGCTGTAGCAGTAGGAGTGGCAGTTGCATTAGTAGTAACACTAGTAGCAGTAGCAGTAAGAGCAGTAGCAGTAGCAGTAGCAGGAGCACCATGAGCAGTAGTAGCAGCAACACTAGTAGCAGCAGCAGCAGTAGCAGACCCTGTAGTAGTAACAGTAAAAGTAGCAGCAGTAGTGGTAGTAGCAGTAGCAGTAGCAGTAGCACTAGCAGCAGCAGTAGCAGTAAGAGCAACAGCAGTAGCAGTAAGAGCAGCAGCGGTAGCAGTAAGAGCAGTAGCAGTAGCATTGGCAGTGGCAGTAGCAGCCGTAGCAGTAGCAGTCGCAATCACTGTAGCAGTTGCAGTAGTAGTGGTTGTAGCAGCAGCATTAGAAGCAGTAGGAGTAGCATTAACAGTAGCAGTAGTAGTAGCAGTAGCAGTAGTAGCAGCATCAGTAGGAGTAGCAGCAGCAGGAGTAGCAGTAGTAGCAGTAGCAGTAGTAGTAGTTGCAGCAGCAGCAGTAGTAGCAGCAGCATCAGCAGTAACAGTAGCAGTAGAGTAACAGTAGCAGTTCAGTAGCAGTCGCAGTAGCAGTGGCAGTCGCAGTAGCAGTAGCAGGAGCAGTGGCAGTAGCAGTAGCAGTAGCAGTAGAAGTGGGACTAGTAGCAGCAGTAGTAACAGCAACAGTACTAGTAGCAGCAGTAGTAGTAGCAATAGTAGTAACAGCTGCAGTAGTTGCAGCAGGAATAACAGCAGAAGGAGCAGCAGCACTAGCAGCAGCAGCAGTAGCTGTAGTAGTAGTAGTAGCAGTAGCACCACTAGCAGCATCAGCAGCAACAGCAGTAACAGTATCAGTAGCAGTAGCACTAGCAGTAAGAGCAGTAGCAGTAAGAGCAGTAGCAGTAGGAGTAGCAGTAAGAGCGGTAGCAGTAGCTGTAGCAGTTGGAGTAGTAGTAGCAGTAAGAGCAATAGCTGTAGCTGTAGCAGTAGGAGTAGCAGTAGCGGTAGCAGTAGCAGTAAGAACAGTAGCAGTAGCAGGAGCAGCAGTAGTATTAACAGCAGCAGCAGTAGAAGCAGCAGTAGTAGCAGTAACAGTAGTAACAATAGTAGCAGCAGCAGCTATAGCAGCAGCAGTAGCAGTAGCAGCAGCAGTAAGAGCAGTACCGGGAGATGTAGCAGTAGCAGTAGCAGCAGCAGCGGTAGCAGTAGCTGCAGCAGTAGCAGTAGGAGCAGCAGGAGTAGCAGCAACAGCAGTAGTAGCAGCACCAGTAGTAGCAGTAGCAGTAAGAGTAGTATTAGTAGCAGTAAGAGAAGTAGCAGTAGCTGTAGCTGTAGCAATAGCAGTAGTTGTAGCTGTAGCTGTATCAGTAGGAGTAGCAGTAGCAGTAGCAGGAGCAGCAGTAGTAGCAGCAGCAGTAGCAGTAGCAGCCGCAGTAGCAGTGGCAGTGGCAGTGGCAGTCGCAGTGGTAGTGGCAGTAGCAGTGGCAGTAGCAGTGGTAGTGGAAGTAGCAGTGGCAGTAGCAGTCGCAATAACAGTAGCAGTAGTAGTAGCAGTAGCAGTAGTAGCAGCAGTAATAGTAGCAGCACCAGTAGTAGCAGTAGCAGTAGTAGCAACAGTAGCAGTAAGAGCAGTAGCAGTAAGAGTAGTAGAGGTAGCAGTAGCAGTAAGAGCAGTAGGAGTAGCAGGAGCCGCAGTACTAGCAGCAGATGTAGTAGCAGTAGAAGGAGTAGCAGTAGCAGTAAGAACAGTAGCAGTAACAGTAGCAGTAGCAGTAGCAGTAGCAGTAGCAATAACAGTAGCAGTAGCAGTAGCAGTAGCACTAGCAGCAGCAGTAGCAGTAAGAGCAGCAGCAGTTGCAGTAAGAGCAGTAGCAGTGGCAGTGGCAGTAGCAGCCGTAGCAGTAGCAGTCGCAGTCACTGTAGCAGTTGCAGTAGTAGTGGTTGTAGCAGCAGCATTAGAAGCAGTTGCAGTAGCAGTAGTAGTAGCAGTAGCAGTAGCAGTAGTATCAGCAGAAGTAGGAGTAGCAGCAGCAGGAGTAGCAGTAGTAGTTGCAGCAGCAGCAGTAGTAGCAGCCGCATCAGCAGTAACAGTAGCAGTAGAGTAACAGTAGCAGTAGCAGTGGCAGTGGCTGTCGCAGTCCCAGTAGCAGGAGCAGTAGCAGTGGCAGTAGCAGTAGCAGTTGTGGTAGCAGTAGAAGTGGGACTAGTAGCAGCAGTAGTAACAGTAGTAATAGCAGCAGCACTAGTAGCAGCAGTAGTAGCAGCAGTAGTAACAGCAGCAGTAGTTGCAGCAGGAATAACAGCAGCAGGAGCAGCAGCACTAGCAGCAGCAGCAGTAGCTGTAGTAGTAGTAGCAGTAGTAGTAGCACCACCAGCAGCAACAACAGTAACAGTAGCAGTAGCAGCAGCACTAGCAGTAAGAGCAGTAGCAGTAGCAGGAGCCACAGTACTAGCAACAACAGTAGTAGCAGCAGAAGGAGTAGCAGTAGGAGTAGCAGCAGTAGCAGTAGTAGCAGCAGTAGTAGTAGCCGTAGCAGTAGCAGCAGCAGCAGTAGGAGCAGTAGTAGTTGTAGCAGCATTAGTTGTAGTAGCAGGAGTAGCAGCAGTCGGAGCAGCAGCAGCAGTAGTTGCTGCAGTAGTAGCAGCAGCATCAGCATCAGCAGCAACAACAGTAACAGTAGCAGTAGCACTAGCAGTAAGAGCAGTAGCAGTAGCAGTAAGAGCAATAGCAGTAGCTGTAGCAGTAGGAGTGGCAGTTGCATTAGTAGTAAGACTAGTAGCATTAGCAGTAACAGTAGTAGCAGTAGTAGCAGTAGCAGGAGCACCATGAGCAGTAGTAGCAGCAACACTAGTTGCAGCAGCAGCAGCAGTAGCAGACCCTGTAGTAGTAACAGTAAAAGTAGCAGCAGCAGTAGTAGTAATAGTAGTAGCAGTAACAGTAGCAGTAGCAGTAGAAATAACAGTAGCAGTAGCAGTAGCAGTAGCACTAGCAGCAGCAGTAGCAGTAAGAGCAGCAGCAGTAGCAGTAAGAGCAGTAGCAGTGGCAGTGGCAGTAGCAGCCGTAGCAGTAGCAGTCGCAGTCGCTGTAGCAGTTGCAGTAGTAGTGGTTGTAGCAGCAGCATTAGAAGCAGTTGCAGTAGCAGTAACAGTAGCAGTAGTAGTAGCAGTAGCAGTAGCAATAGTACCAGCAGCAGTAGTAGTAGCAGCAGCAGGAGTAGCAGCAGTAGCATTAACAGTAGCAGTAGTAGTTGCAGCAGCAGCAGTAGTAGCAGCCGCATCAGCAGTAACAGTAGCAGTAGAGTAACAGTAGCAGTTCAGTAGCAGTCGCAGTAGCAGTGGCAGTCGCAGTAGCAGTGGCAGTAGCAGTGGCAGTAGCAGTAGCAGTTGTAGTAGCAGTAGAAGTGGGACTAGTAGCAGCAGTAGTAACAGCAGTAATAGCAGCAGTACTAGTAGCAGCAGTAGTAACAGCAGCAGCAGTTGCAGCAGGAATAACAGCAGCAGGAGCAGCAGCACTAGCAGCAGCAGCAGCAGTAGCTGTAGTAGCAGTAGCAGTAGCAGTAGCACCACCAGCAGCAACAGCAGTAACAGTAGCAGTAGCAGTAGCAGCAGCACTAGCAGTAAGAGCAGTAGCAGTAAGAGCAGTAGCAGTAAGAGCAGTAGCAGTAAGAGCAGTAGCAGTAAGAGCAGTAGCAGTAGGAGTAGCAGTAAGAGCAGTAGCAGTAAGAGCAGTAGCAGTAGGAGTAGCAGTAAGAGCAGTAGCAGTAGTTGTAGCAGTTGGAGTAGTAGTAGCAGTAAGAGCAATAGCTATAGCTGTAGCAGTAGGAGTAGCAGTAGCAGTAGCAGTAGCAGTAGCAGTAAGAGCAGTAGCAGTAGCAGGAGCAGCAGCAGTAGTAGCAGCAGCAGTAGTAGCAGCAGCAGTAGTAGCAGTAGTAACAGTAATAGCAGCAGCAGTTGTAGCAGCAGCAGTAGCAGTAGCAGCAGCAGTAGCAGTAAGAGCAGTAGCGGGAGATGTAGCAGTAGCAGTAGCAGCAGCAGCGGTAGCAGTTGCTGCAGCAGTAGCAGTAGTAGCAGCAGCAGGAGTAGCAGCAGCATCAGTAGTAGCAGCAGCAGTAGTAGCAGTAGCAGTAAGAGTAGTAGTAGCAGTAAGAGAAGTAGCAGTAGCAGTAGCTATAGCAATAGCAGTAGCAGTAGCAGGAGTAGAAGCAGTAACAGTAGCAGTAGTAGTTGCAGCAGCAGCAGTAGTAGCAGCCGCATCAGCAGTAACAGTAGCAGTAGAGTAACAGTACAGTTCAGTAGCAGTCGCAGTAGCAGTGGCAGTGGCAGTCGCAGTAGCAGGAGCAGTAGACGTGGCAGTAGCAGTAGCGGTTGTAGTAGCAGTAGAAGTGGGACTAGTAGCAGCAGTAGTAACAGCAGTAATAGCAGCAGCAGTAGTAGCAGCAGTAGTAACAGCAGCAGTAGTTGCAGCAGGAATAACAGCAGCAGGAGCAGCAGCACTAGCAGCAGCAGCAGTAGCTATAGTAGTAGTAGCAGTAGCAGTAGCACCACCAGCAGCAACAGCAGCAACAGCAGTATCAGTAGCAGTAGCAGTAGCAGCAGCAATAGCAGTAAGAGCAGTAGCAGTAAGAGCAGTAGCAGTAAGAGCAGTAGCAGTAGGAGTAGCAGTAAGAGCAGTAGCAGTAGTTGTAGCAGTTGGAGTAGTAGTAGCAGTAAGAGCAATAGCTGTAGCTGTAGCAGTAGGAGTAGCAGTAGCGGTAGCAGTAGCAGTAGAAGTAGAAGGAGCAGCAGCAGTAGTAGCAGTAGCAGTAGCAGCAGCAGCAGTAGTAGCCGTAGCAGTAGTAACAGTAGTAGCAGCAGTAGTTGTCACAGCAGCAGTAGCAGCAGCAGTAGAAGTAGCAGCAGCAGTAGCAGTAAGAGCAGTAGCGGGAGATGTAGCAGTAGCAGTAGCAGTAGCAGCAGCGGTAGCAGTAGCTGCAGCAGTAGCAGTAGTAGCAGCAGGAGTAGCAGCAACATCAGTAGTAGTAGGAGCAGTAGTAGCAGTAGCAGTAAGAGTAGTAGTAGCAGTAAGAGAAGTAGCAGTAGCAGTAGCTATAGCAATAGCAGTAGTTGTAGCTGTAGCTGTATCAGTAGGAGTAGCAGGAGCAGCAGTAGTAGCAGCAGCAGTAGCAGTAGCAGCCGCAATAGCAGTGGCAGTGGCAGTCGCAGTCGCAGTGGTAGTGACAGTGGTAGTGGCAGTAGCAGTAATAGCAATAGCAGTAGCTGTAGCAGTAGGAGTGGCAGTTGCATTAGTAGTAAGACTAGTAGCAGTAGCAGTAACATCAGTAGCAGTAGTAGCAGTAGCAGGAGCACCATGAGCAGTAGTAGCAGCAACACTAGTAGCAGCAGCAGCAATAGAAGACCCTGTAGTAGTAACACTAAAAGTAGCAGCAGCAGTAGTAGCATTAGTAGTAGCAGTAACAGTAGCAGTAGCAATAACAGTAGCAGTAGCAGTAGCAGTAGCACTAGCAGCAACAGTAGCAGTAAGAGCAGCAGTAGTAGCAGTAAGAGCAGTAGCAGTGGCAGTGGCAGTAGCAGCCGTAGCAGTAGCAGTCGCAGTCGCTGTAGCAGTTGCAGTAGTAGTGGTTGTAGCAGCAGCATTAGAAGCAGTTGCAGTAACAGTAGCAGTAGTAGTAGCAGTAGCAGTAGCAGTAGTACCAGCAGCAGTAGGAGTAGCAGCAGCAGGAGTAGCAGCAGTAGCAGTAGCAGTAGTAGTTGCAGCAGCAGCAGTAGTAGCAGCCGCATCAGCAGTAACAGTAGCAGTAGAGTAACAGTAGCAGTTCAGTAGCAGTCGCAGTAGCAGTGGCAGTGGCAGTGGCAGTGGCAGTAGCAGGAGCAGCAGCAGTAGCAGTAGCAGTTGTAGTAGCAGTAGAAGTGGGACTAGTAGCAGCAGTAGTAACAGCAGTAATAGCAGCAGCACTAGTAGCAGCAGTAGTAGTAGCAGCAGTAGTAACAACAGCAGTAGTTGCAGCAGGAATAACAGCAGCAGGAGCAGCAGCACTAGCAGCAGCAGCAGTAGCTGTAGTAGTAGTAGCAGTAGCAGTAGCACCACCAGCAGCAACAGCAGCAACAGCGGTAACAGTAGCAGTAGCAGCAGCACTAGCAGTAAGAGTAGTAGCAGTAAGAGCAGTAGCAGTAAGAGCAGTAGCAGTAGGAGTAGCAGTAAGAGCAGTAGCAGTAGTTGTAGCAGTTGGAGTAGTAGTAGCAGTAAGAGCAATAGCTGTAGCTGTAGCATTAAGAGTAGCAGTAGCGGTAGCAGTAGCAGTAGCAGTAGCAGTAAGAGCAGTAGCAGTAGCAGGAGCAGCAGCAATAGTAGCAGCAGCAGTAGTAGCAGCAGCAGTAGTAGCAGCAGCAGTAGTAGCAGTAGCAGTAGTAACAGTATTAGCAGCAGCAGTTGTAGCAGCAGCAGTAGCAGTAGCGGTAGCAGCAGCAGTAGCAGTAAGAGCAGTAGCGGGAGATGTAGCAGTAGCAGTAGCAGTAGCAGTAGCAGCAGCAGCGGTAGCAGTTGCTGCAGCAATAGCAGTAGTAGCAGCAGCAGGAGTAGCAGCAGTAGTAGCAGCAGCAGTAGTAACAGTAGCAGTAAGAGTAGTAGTAGCAGTAAGAGAAGTAGCAGTAGCAGTAGCTATAGCAATAGCAGTAGCAGTAGCAGTAGTACTAGCAGCAGTAGGAGTAGCAGCAGCAGGAGTAGCATAAGTAGCAGTAGCAGTAGTAGTTGCAGCAGCAGCAGCAGTAGTAGCAGCCGCATCAGCAGTAACAGTAGCAGTAGAGTAACAGTAGCAGTTCAGTAGTAGTCGCAGTAGCAGTGGCAGTGGCAGTGGCAGTGGCAGTAGCAGGAGCAGTAGCATTAGCAGTTGTAGTAGTAGTAGAAGTGGGACTAGTAGCAGCAGTAGTAACAACAGTAATAGCAGCAGCACTAGTAGCAGCAGTAGTAGCAGCAGTAGTAACAGCAGCAGTAGTTGCAGCGGGAATAACAGCAGCAGGAGCAGCAGCACTAGCAGCAGCAGTTGCTGTAGTAGTAGCAGTAGCAGTAGCACCACCAGCAGCAATAGCAGCAACAGCAGTAACAGTAGCAGTAGCAGTAGCAGCAACACTAGCAGTAAGAGCAATAGCAGTAAGAGCAGTAGCAGTAAGAGCAGTAGCAGTATGAGCAGTAGCAGTAGGAGTAGCAGTAAGAGCAGTAGCAGTAGTTGTAACAGTTGGAGTAGTAGTAGCAGTAAGAGCAATAGCTATAGCTGTAGCAGTAGGAGTAGCAGTAGCGGTAGCAGTAGCAGTAATAGTAGCAGTAGCAGTAGCAGGAGCAGCAGCAGTAGTAGCAGTAGCAGTAGTAGCAGCAGCAGTAGTAGCAGTAGCAGTAGTAACAGTAGTAGCAGCAGCAGTTGTAGCAGCAGCAGTAGCAGGAGCACCATGAGCAGTAGTAGCAGCAACACTAGTAGCAGCAGCAGTAGTAGCAGCAGCAGCAGTAGCAGACCCTGTAGTAGTAACAGTAAAAGTAGCAGCAGCAGTAGTAGCAGTAGTAGTAGCAGTAACAGTAGCAGTAGCAGTAGCAGTAGCAGTAACAGTAGCAGTAGCACTAGCAGCAGCAGTAGCAGTAAGAGCAGTAGTAGTAGCATTGGCAGTGGCAGTAGCAGCCGTAGTAGTAGCAGTCGCAGTCACTATAGCAGTTGCAGTAGTAGTGGTTGTAGCAGCAGCATTAGAAGCAGTAGGAGTAGCATTAACAGTAGCAGTAGTAGTAGCAGTAGCAGTAGCAGTAGTAGCAGCATCAGTAGGAGTAGCAGCAGCAGGAGTAGCAGTAGTAGCAGTAGTAGTAGTTGCAGCAGCAGCAGTAGTAGCAGCAGCATCAGCAGTAACAGTAGCAGTAGAGTAACAGTAGCAGTTCAGTAGCAGTCGCAGTAGCAGTGGCAGTCACAGTCGCAGTAGCAGGAGCAGTGGCAGTAGCAGTAGCAGTAGAAGTGGGACTAGTAGCAGCAGTAGTAACAGCAGCAGTACTAGTAGCAGCAGTAGTAGTAGCAATAGTAGTAACAGCAGCAGTAGTTGCAGCAGGAATAACAGCAGCAGGAGCAGCAGCACTAGCAGCAGCAGCAGTAGCTGTAGTAGTAGCAGTAGCCGTAGCACCACTAGCAGCATCAGCAGCAACAGCAGTAACATTAGCAGTAGAAGTAGCAGCAGCACTAGCAGTAAGAGCAGTAGCAGTTAGAGCAGTAGCAGTAGGAGTAGCAGTAAGAGCAGTAGCAGTAGCTGTAGCAGTTGGAGTAGTAGTAGCAGTAAGAGCAATAGTTGTAGCTGTAGCAGTAGTAGCAGCAGTAGTAGTAGCCGTAGCAGTAGTAGCATCAGCAGTAGGAGCAGTAGTAGTTGTAGCAGCTGGAGTAGCAGCTGCCGGAGCAGCAGCAGCAGTAGTTGCAGCAGTAGTAGCGGCAGCATCAGCATCAGCAGCAACAACAGTAACAGTAGCAGTAGCACTAGCAGTAAGAGCAGTAGCAGTAGCAGTAAGAGCAATAGAAGTAGCTGTAGCAGTAGGAGTGGCAGTTGCATTAGTAGTAAGACTAGTATTAGTAGCAGTAAGAGCAGTACCAGTAGCAGGAGCACCATGAGCAATAGTAGCAGCAACACTAGTAGCAGCAGCAGCAGTAGCAGCAGCAGTAGTAGCAGTAGTAGTAGCAGTAGCACTAGCAGCAGCAGTAGCAGTAAGAGCAGCAGCAGTAGCAGTAAGAGCAGTAGCAGTAGCAGTAAGAGCAGCAGCAGTAGCAGCCGTAGCAGTAGCAGTCGCAGTCGCTGTAGCAGTTGCAGTAGTAGTGGTTGTAGCAGCAGCATTAGAAGCAGTAGGAGTAGCATTAACAGTATCAGTAGTAGTAGCAGTAGCAGTAGCAGTAGTAGCAGCATCAGTAGGAGTAGCAGCAGCAGGAGTAGCAGTAGTAGTAGTAGCATTAGTAGTAGTTGCAGCAGCAGCAGTAGTAGCTGCAGCATATGCAGCAACAGTAGCAGTAGAGTAACAGTAGCAGTTCAGTAGCAGTCGCAGTAGCAGTGGCAGTGGCAGTCGCAGTCGCAGTATTAGGAGCAGTAGCAGTGGCTGTAGCAGTAGCAGTTGCAGTAGCAGTAGAAGTGGGACTAGTAGCAGCAGTAGTAACAGCAGTAATAGCAGCAGCACTAGTAGCAGCAGTAGTAGTACCAGCAGTAGTAACAGCAGCAGTAGTTGCAGCAGGAATAACAGTAGCAGGAGCAGCAGCACTAGCAGCATCAGCAGTAGCTGTAGTAGTAGTAGCAGTAGCAGTAGCACCAGCAGCAGCAACAGCAGCAACAGTAGCAGTAGCAGTAGCAGTAGCAGCAGCACTAGCAGTAAGAGCAGTAGCAGTAAGAGCAGTAGCAGTAAGAGCAGTAGCAGTAGGAGTAGCAGTAAGAGCAGTAGCAGTAGCTGTAGCAGTTGGAGTAGTAGCAGTAAGAGCAATAGCTGTAGCTGTAGCAGTAGGAGTAGCAGTAGCGGTAGCAGTAGCAGTAGCAGTAGCAGTAAGAGCAGTAGCAGTAGCAGGAGCAGTAGTAGTAGTAGCAGCAGTAGTAGCAGCAGCAGTAGTAGCAGCAGCAGTAGTAGCAGTAGCAATAGTAACAGTAGTAGCAGCAGCAGTTGTAGCAGCAGCAGTAGCAGCAGCAGCAGCAGTAGCAATAAGAGCAGTAGCGGGAGATGTAGCAGTAGCAGTAGCAGCAGCAGCGGTAGCAGTAGCTGCAGCAGTTGCAGTAGTAGCAGCAGCAAGAGTACCAGCAGCAGCAGTAGTAGCAGCAGCAGTAGTAGCAGTAGCAGTAAGAGTAGTAGTAGTAGCAGTAAGAGAAGTAGCAGCAGCAGTAGCTGTAGCAATAGCAGTAGTTGTAGCTGTAGCTGTATCAGTAGGAGTAGCAGTAGCAGTAGCAGTAGCAGCAACAGTAGCAATAGCTGCCGCAGTAGCAGTGGCAGTGGTAGTCGCAGTCGCAGTGGTAGTGGCAGTAGCAGTGGCAGTAGCAGTGGTAGTGGCAGTAGAAGTGGCAGTAGCAGTCGCAATAACTGTAGCAGTAGCAGTAGTAGTAGCAGTAGCAGTAGTAGCAGCAGTAGTAGTAGCAGCACCAGTAGTAGCAGTAGCAGTAGTAGCAGCAGTAGCAGTAAGAGCAGTAGCAGTAAGAGCAGTAGAGGTAGCAGTAGTAGTAAGAGCAGTAGGAGTAGCAGGAGCCGCAGTAGTAGCCGCAGCAGTAGTAGCAGCAGAAGGAGCAGCAGTAGCAGTAGGAGTAGCAGCAGTAGCAGTAGTAGCAGCAGTAGTAGTAGCAGAAGTAGTAGTAGCAGCAGTAGTAGTAGCCGTCGCAGTAGCAGGAGCAGTAGCAATGGCAGTAGCAGTAGCAGTTGTAGTAGCAGTAGAAGTGGGACTAGTAGCAGCAGTAGTAACAGCAGTAATAGCAGAAGCAGTAGTAGCAGCAGTAGTAACAGCAGCTGTAGTTGCAGCAGGAATAACTGCAGCAGGAGCAGCAGCACTAGGAGCAGCAGCACTAGCAGCAGCAGCAGTAGCTGTAGTAGTAGTAGCAGTAGCAGTAGCACACCAGCAGCAACAGCAGGAGTAGCAGTAGCAGCAGCAGTAGCAGTAAGAGCAGTAGCAGTAAGAGCAGTAGCAGTAAGAGCAGTAGCAGTAGGAGTAGCAGTAAGAGCAGTAGCTGTAGCAGTTGGAGTAGTAGTAGCAGTAAGAGCAATAGCTGTAGCTGTAGCAGTAGGAGTAGCAGTAGCGGTAGCAGTAGCAGTAGCAGTAAGAGCAGTAGCAGTAGCAGGAGCAGTAGTAGTAGTAGTAGCAGCAGTAGTAGCAGCAGCAGTAGTAGCAGCAGCAGTAGTAGCAGTAGCAGTAGTAACAGTAGTAGCAGCAGCAGTTGTAGCAGCAGCAGTAGCAGCAGCAGCAGCAGTAGCAATAAGAGCAGTATCGGGAGATGTAGCAGTAGCAGTAGCAGTAGCAGCAGCAGCGGTAGCAGTAGCTGCAGCAGTAGCAGTAGTAGCAGCAGCAAGAGTACCAGCAGCAGTAGTAGCAGCAGCAGTAGTAGCAGTAGCAGTAAGAGTAGTAGTAGTAGCAGTAAGAGAAGTAGCAGTAGCAATAGCTGTAGAAATAACAGTAGTTGTAGCTGTAGCTGTATCAGTAGGAGTAGCAGTAGCAGTAGCAGGAGCAGCAGTAGCAGAAGCAGTAGCAATAGCTGCCGCATTAGCAGTGGCAGTGGCAGTCGCAGTCGCAGTGGTAGTAGCAGTGGCAGTAGCAGTGGTAGTGGCAGTAGCAGTGGCAGTAGCAGTCGCGATAACTGTAGCAGTAGTAGTAGTAGCAGTAGCAGTAGTAGCAGCAGTAGTAGTAGCAGCACCAGTAGTAGCAGTAGCAGTAGTAGCAGCAGTAGCAGTAAGAGCAGTAGCAGTAAGAGCAGTAGAGGTAGCAGTAGCAGTAAGAGCAGTAGGAGTAGCAGGAGCCGCAGTAGTAGCAGCAGCAGTAGTAGAAGCAGAAGGAGCAACAGTAGCAGTAGGAGTAGCAGCAGTAGCAGTAGTAGCAGCAGTAGTAGTAGCAGCAGTAGTAGTAGCAGCAGTAGTAGTAGCCGTAGCAGTAGGAGCAGTAATAGTTGTAGCAGCAGTAGTTGTAGCAGCAGGAGTAGCAGCAGCCAGAGTAGCAGCAGCAGTAGTTGCAGCAGTAGTAGCAGCAGCATCAGCATCAGCATCAGCAGCAACAACAGTAACAGTAGCAGTTGGAGTAGTAGTAGCAGTAAGAGCAATAGCTGTAGCTGTAGCAGTAGGAGTAGCAGTAGCGGTAGCAGTAGCAGTAGCAGTAAGAGCAGTAGCAGTAGCAGGAGCAGCAGCAGTTGTAGCAGTAGTAGCAGCATCACTAGTAGCAGTAGCAGTAGTAACAGTAGTAGCAGCAGCAGTTGTAGCAGCAGCAGTAGCAGCAGCAGTAGCAGTAGCAGCAGCAGTAGCAGTAAGAGCAGTAGCGGGAGATGTAGCAGTAGCAGTAGCAGCAGCGGTAGCAGTAGCTGCAGCAGTAGCAGTAGTAGCAGCAGGAGTAGCAGCAACATCAGTAGTAGCAGGAGCAGTAGTAGCAGTAGCAGTAAGAGTAGTAGTAGCAGTAAGAGAAGTAGCAGTAGCAGTAGCTATAGCAATAGCAGTAGTTGTAGCTGTAGCTGTATCAGTAGGAGTAGCAGGAGCAGCAGTAGTAGCAGCAGCAGTAGCAGTAGCAGCCGCAATAGCAGTGGCAGTCGCAGTCGCAGTGGTAGTGGCAGTAGCAGTGGCAGTAGCAGTAAGAGCAATAGCAGTAGCTGTAGCAGTAGGAGTGGCAGTTGCATTAGTAGTAAGACTAGTAGCAGTAGCAGTAACAGCAGTAGCAGTAGTAGCAGTAGCAGGAGCATCATGAGCAGTAGTAGCAGCAACACTAGTAGCAGCAGCAGCAGTAGCAGACCCTGTAGTAGTAACAGTAAAAGTAGCAGCAGCAGTAGTAGCAGTAGTAGTAGCAGTAACAGTAGCAGTAGCAGTAGCAGTAGCAATAACAGTAGCAGTAGCAGTAGCACTAACAGCAGCAGTAGCAGTAAGAGCAGCAGCAGTAGCAGTAAGAGCAGTAGCAGTGGCAGTGGCAGTAGCAGCCGTAGCAGTAGCAGTCGCAGTTGCTGTAGCAGTTGCAGTAGTAGTGGTTGTAGCAGCAGCATTAGAAGCAGTTGCAGTAGCAGTAACAGTAGCAGTAGTAGTAGCAGTAGCAGTAGCAGTAGTACCAGCAGCAGTAGGAGTAGCAGCAGCAGGAGTAGCAGCAGTAGCAGTAGCAGTAGCAGTAGTAGTTGCAGCAGCAGCACTAGTAGCAGCCGCATCAGCAGTAACAGTAGCAGTAGAGTAACAGTAACAGTTCAGTAGCAGTCGCAGTAGCAGTGGCAGTGGCAGTCGCAGTAGCAGGAGCAGTAGCAGTGGCAGTAGCAGTAGCAGTAGAAGTGGGACTACTAGCAGCAGTAGTAACAGCAGTAATAGCAGCAGCACTAGTAGCAGCAGTAGTAACAACAGCAGTAGTTGCAGCAGGAATAACAGCAGCAGGAGCAGCAGCACTAGCAGCAACAGCAGTAGCTGTAGTAGTAGTAGTAGCAGTAGCAGTAGCACCACCAGCAGCAACAGCAGAAACAGCAGTAACAGTAGCAGTAGCAGTAGCAGCAGCACTAGCAGTAAGAGCAACAGCAGTAGGAGCAGTAGTAGCAGCAGGAGTAGCAGCAGCCGGAGCAGCAGCAGCGGTAGTTGCAGCAGTAGTAGCAGCAGCATCAGCATCAGCAGCAACAACAGTACCAGTAGCAGTAGCACTAGCAGTAAGAGCAGTAGCAGTAGCAGTAAGAGCAATAGAAGTAGCTGTAGCAGTAGGAGTGGAAGTTGCATTAGTAGTAAGACTAGTAGCAGTAGCAGTAAGAGCAGTAGCAGTAGCAGGAGCACCATGAGCAGTAGTAGCAGCAACACTAGTAGCAGCAGCAGTAGTAGCAGCAGCAGCAGTAGCAGACCCTGTAGTAGTAACACTAAAAGTAGCAGCAGCAGTAGTAGCAGTAGTAGTAGCAGTAACAGTAGCAGTAGCAGTAGCAGTAACAGTAGCAGTAGCAGTAGCACTAGCAGCAGCAGTAGCAGTAAGAGCAGCAACAGTAGCAGTAAGAGCAGTAGCAGTAGCAGTGGCAGTGGCAGTAGCAGCCGTAGCAGTAGCAGTAGCAGTTGCAGTAGTAGTGGTTGTAGCAGCAGCATTAGAAGCAGTAGGAGTAGCATTAACAGTAGCAGTAGTAGTAGCAGTAAGAGCAATAGCTGTAGCTGTAGATGTAGCAGTAGGAGTAGCAGTAGCGGTAGCAGTAGCATTAGCAGTAGCAGTAAGAGCAGTAGCAGTAGCAGGAGCAGCAGCAGTAGTAGCAGCAGCAGTAGTAGCAGTAGCAGTAGTAACAGTAGTAGCAGCAGCAGTTGTAGCAGCAGCAGTAGCAGCAGTAGTAGCAGTAGCAGCAGCAGCAGTAGCAGTAAGAGCAGTAGCGGGAGATGTAGCAGTAGCAGTAGCAGTAGCAGCAGCGGTAGCAGTAGCTGCAGCAGTAGCAGTAGTAGCAGCAGGAGTAGCAGCAACATAAGTAGTAGCAGGAGCAGTAGTAGCAGTAGCAGTAAGAATAGTAGTAGCAGTAAGAGAAGTAGCAGTAGCAGTAGCTATAGCAATAGCACTAGTTGTAGCTGTAGCTGTATCAGTAGGAGTAGCAGGAGCAGCAGTTGTAGGAGCAGCAGTAGCAGTAGCAGCCGCAATAGCAGTGGCAGTCGCAGTCGCAGTGGTAGTGGCAGTAGCAGTGGCAGTAGCAGTAAGAGCAATAGCAGTAGCTGTAGCAGTAGGAGTGGCAGTTGCATTAGTAGTAAGACTAGTAGCAGTAGCAGTAACAGCAGTAGCAGTAGTAGCAGTAGCAGGAGCACCATGAGCAGTAGTAGCAGCAACACTAGTAGCAGCAGCAGCAGTAGCAGACACTGTAGTAGTAACAGTAAAAGTAGCAGCAGCAGTAGTAGCAGTAGTAGTAGCAGTAACAGTAGCAGTAGCAGTAGCAGTAGCAATAACAGTAGCAGTAGCAGCAGCACTAGCAGCAGCAGTAGCAGTAAGAGCAGCAGCAGTAGCAGTAAGAGCAGTAGCAGTGGCAGTGGCAGTAGCAGCCGTAACAGTAGCAGTCGCAGTCGCTGTAGCAGTTGCAGTAGTAGTGGTTGTAGCAACAGCATTAGAAGCAGTTGCAGTAGCAGTAACAGTAGCAGTAGTAGTAGCAGTAGCAGTAGTAGTAGTACCAGCAGCAGTAGGAGTAGCAGCAGCAGGAGTAGCAGCAGTAGCAGTAGCAGTAGCAGTAGTAGTTGCAGCAGCAGCAGTAGTAGCAGGCGCATCAGCAGTAACAGTAGCAGTAGAGTAACAGTAGCAGTTCAGTAGCAGTCGCAGTAGCAGTGGCAGTGGCAGTCGCAGTAGCAGGAGCAGTAGCAGTGGCAGTAGCAGTGGCAGTAGCAGTAGCAGTAGAAGTGGGACTAGTAGCAGCAGTAGTAACAGCAGTAATAGCAGCAGCACTAGTAGCATCAGTAGTAGTAGCAGCAGTAGTAACAACAGCAGTAGTTGCAGCAGGAATAACAGCAGCAGGAGCAGCAGCACTAGCAGCAGCAGTAGCTGTAGTAGTAGTAGCAGTAGCAGTAGCACCACCAGCAGCAACAACAGCAACAGCAGTAACAGTAGCAGTAGCAGTAGCAGCAGCACTAGCAGTAAGAGCAGTAGCAGTAAGAGCAGCAGCAGTAGGAGCAGTAGTAGTTGTAGCAGCAGTAGTTGTAGCAGCAGGAGTAGCAGCAGCAGCAGTAGTTGCAGCAGTAGTAGCAGCAGCATCAGCATCAGCAGCAACAAAAGTAACAGTAGCAGTAGCACTAGCAGTAAGAGCAGTAGCAGTAGCAGTAGCAGTAAGAGCAATAGAAGTAGCTGTAGCAGTAGGAGTGGCAGTTGCATTAGTAGTAAGACTAGTAGCAGTAGCAGGAGCACCATGAGAAGTAGTAGCAGCAACACTAGTAGCAGCAGCAGTAATAGCAGCAGCAGCAGTAGCAGACCCTGTAGTAGTAACAGTAAAAGTAGCAGCATCAGTAGTAGCAGTAGTAGTAGCGGTAACAGTAGCAGTAGCAGTAGCAGTAACAGTAGCAGTAGCAGTAGCACTAGCAGCAGCAGTAGCAGTAAGAGCAACAGCAGTAGCAGTAAGAGCAGTAGCAGTAGCAGTGGCAGTGGCAGTAGCAGCCGTAGCAGTAACAGTCGCAGTCGCTGTAGCAGTTGCAGTAGTAGTGGTTGTAGCAGCAGCATTAGAAGCAGTAGGAGTAGCATTAACAGTAGCAGTAGTAGTAGCAGTAGCAGTAGCAGTAGTAGCAGCATCAGTAGGAGTAGCAGCAGCAGGAGTAGCAGTAGTAGCAGTAGCAGTAGTAGTAGTTGCAGCAGCAGCAGTAGTAGCTGCAGCATATGCAGCAACAGTAGCAGTAGAGTAACAGTAGCAGTTCAGTAGCAGTCGCAGTAGCAGTGGCAGTGGCAGTCGCAGTCGCAGTATTAGGAGCAGTAGCATTGGCAGTAGCAGTAGCAGTTGCAGTAGTAGTAGAAGTGGGACTAGTAGCAGCAGCAGTAGTAGCAGCAGCAGTAGTAGCAGTAGCAGTAGTAACAGTAGTAGCAGCAGCAGTTGTAGCAGCAGCAGTAGCAGCAGCAGTAGCAGTAGCAGCAGCAGCAGTAGCAGTAAGAGCAGTAGCGGGAGATGTAGCAGTAGCAGTAGCAGTAGCAGCAGCGGTAGCAGTAGCTGCAGCAGTAGCAGTAGTAGCAGCAGGAGTAGCAGCAACATAAGTAGTAGCAGGAGCAGTAGTAGCAGTAGCAGTAAGAGTAGTAGTAGCAGTAAGAGAAGTAGCAGTAGCAGTAGCTATAGCAATAGCAGTAGTTGTAGCTGTAGCTGTATCAGTAGGAGTAGCAGGAGCAGCAGTTGTAG
The DNA here is from genome assembly GCA_963853835.1 of Calendula officinalis. Lineage (NCBI taxonomy): Eukaryota > Viridiplantae > Streptophyta > Magnoliopsida > Asterales > Asteraceae > Calendula > Calendula officinalis. Next base: position 90,793,746 of record OY970822.1, on the reverse strand, counting down.
GAGCAGCAGTAGCAGTAGCAGCCGCAATAGCAGTGGCAGTCGCAGTCGCAGTGGTAGTGGCAGTAGCAGTGGCAGTAGCAGTAAGAGCAATAGCAGTAGCTGTAGCAGTAGGAGTGGCAGTTGCATTAGTAGTAAGACTAGTAGCAGTAGCAGTAACAGCAGTAGCAGTAGTAGCAGTAGCAGGAGCACCATGAGCAGTAGTAGCAGCAACACTAGTAGCAGCAGCAGCAGTAGCAGACACTGTAGTAGTAACAGTAAAAGTAGCAGCAGCAGTAGTAGCAGTAGTAGTAGCAGTAACAGTAGCAGTAGCAGTAGCAGTAGCAATAACAGTAGCAGTAGCAGCAGCACTAGCAGCAGCAGTAGCAGTAAGAGCAGCAGCAGTAGCAGTAAGAGCAGTAGCAGTGGCAGTGGCAGTAGCAGCCGTAGCAGTAGCAGTCGCAGTCGCTGTAGCAGTTGCAGTAGTAGTGGTTGTAGCAGCAGCATTAGAAGCAGTTGCAGTAGCAGTAACAGTAGCAGTAGTAGTAGCAGTAGCAGTAGTAGTAGTACCAGCAGCAGTAGGAGTAGCAGTAGCAGGAGTAGCAGCAGTAGCAGTAGCAGTAGCAGTAGTAGTTGCAGCAGCAGCAGTAGTAGCAGCCGCATCAGCAGTAACAGTAGCAGTAGAGTAACAGTAGCAGTTCAGTAGCAGTCGCAGTAGCAGTGGCAGTGGCAGTAGCAGGAGCAGTAGCAGTGGCAGTAGCAGTAGCAGTAGAAGTGGGACTAGTAGCAGCAGTAGTAACAGCAGTAATAGCAGCAGCACTAGTAGCATCAGTAGTAGTAGCAGCAGTAGTAACAACAGCAGTAGTTGCAGCAGGAATAACAGCAGCAGGAGCAGCAGCACTAGCAGCAGCAGTAGCTGTAGTAGTAGTAGCAGTAGCAGTAGCACCACCAGCAGCAACAGCAGCAACAGCAGTAACAGTAGCAGTAGCAGTAGCAGCAGCACTAGCAGTAAGAGCAGTAGCAGTAAGAGCAGCAGCAGTAGGAGCAGTAGTAGTTGTAGCAGCAGTAGTTGTAGCAGCAGGAGTAGCAGCAGCAGCAGTAGTTGCAGCAGTAGTAGCAGCAGCATCAGCATCAGCAGCAACAAAAGTAACAGTAGCAGTAGCACTAGCAGTAAGAGCAGTAGCAGTAGCAGTAGCAGTAAGAGCAATAGAAGTAGCTGTAGCAGTAGGAGTGGCAGTTGCATTAGTAGTAAGACTAGTAGCAGTAGCAGGAGCACCATGAGCAGTAGTAGCAGCAACACTAGTAGCAGCAGCAGTAATAGCAGCAGCAGCAGTAGCAGACCCTGTAGTAGTAACAGTAAAAGTAGCAGCAGCAGTAGTAGCAGTAGTAGTAGCGGTAACAGTAGCAGTAGCAGTAGCAGTAACAGTAGCAGTAGCAGTAGCAGTAGCAGCAGCAGTAGCAGTAAGAGCAACAGCAGTAGCAGTAAGAGCAGTAGCAGTAGCAGTGGCAGTGGCAGTAGCAGCCGTAGCAGTAACAGTCGCAGTCGCTGTAGCAGTTGCAGTAGTAGTGGTTGTAGCAGCAGCATTAGAAGCAGTAGGAGTAGCATTAACAGTAGCAGTAGTAGTAGCAGTAGCAGTAGCAGTAGTAGCAGCATCAGTAGGAGTAGCAGCAGCAGGAGTAGCAGTAGTAGCAGTAGCAGTAGTAGTAGTTGCAGCAGCAGTAGTAGTAGCTGCAGCATATGCAGCAACAGTAGCAGTAGAGTAACAGTAGCAGTTCAGTAGCAGTCGCAGTAGCAGTGGCAGTGGCAGTCGCAGTCGCAGTATTAGGAGCAGTAGCATTGGCAGTAGCAGTAGCAGTTGCAGTAGTAGTAGAAGTGGGACTAGTAGCAGCAGCAGTAGTAGCAGCAGCAGTAGTAGCAGTAGCAGTAGTAACAGTAGTAGCAGCAGCAGTTGTAGCAGCAGCAGTAGCAGCAGCAGTAGCAGTAGCAGCAGCAGCAGTAGCAGTAAGAGCAGTAGCGGGAGATGTAGCAGTAGCAGTAGCAGTAGCAGCAGCGGTAGCAGTAGCTGCAGCAGTAGCAGTAGTAGCAGCAGGAGTAGCAGCAACATAAGTAGTAGCAGGAGCAGTAGTAGCAGTAGCAGTAAGAGTAGTAGTAGCAGTAAGAGAAGTAGCAGTAGCAGTAGCTATAGCAATAGCAGTAGTTGTAGCTGTAGCTGTATCAGTAGGAGTAGCAGGAGCAGCAGTTGTAGGAGCAGCAGTAGCAGTAGCAGCCGCAATAGCAGTGGTAGTCGCAGTCGCAGTGGTAGTGGCAGTAGCAGTGGCAGTAGCAGTAAGAGCAATAGCAGTAGCTGTAGCAGTAGGAGTGGCAGTTGCATTAGTAGTAAGACTAGTGGCAGTAGCAGTAACAGCAGTAGCAGTAGTAGCAGTAGCAGGAGCACCATGAGCAGTAGTAGCAGCAACACTAGTAGCAGCAGCAGCAGTAGCAGACACTGTAGTAGTAACAGTAAAAGTAGCAGCAGCAGTAGTAGCAGTAGTAGTAGCAGTAACAGTAGCAGTAGCAGTAGCAGTAGCAATAACAGTAGCAGTAGCAGCAGCACTAGCAGCAGCAGTAGCAGTAAGAGCAGCAGCAGTAGCAGTAAGAGCAGTAGCAGTGGCAGTGGCAGTAGCAGCCGTAGCAGTAGCAGTCGCAGTCGCTGTAGCAGTTGCAGTAGTAGTGGTTGTAGCAGCAGCATTAGAAGCAGTTGCAGTAGCAGTAACAGTAGCAGTAGTAGTAGCAGTAGCAGTAGTAGTAGTACCAGCAGCAGTAGGAGTAGCAGCAGCAGGAGTAGCAGCAGTAGCAGTAGCAGTAGCAGTAGTAGTTGCAGCAGCAGCAGTAGTAGCAGCCGCATCAGCAGTAACAGTAGCAGTAGAGTAACAGTAGCAGTTCAGTAGCAGTCGCAGTAGCAGTGGCAGTGGCAGTCGCAGTAGCAGGAGCAGTAGCAGTGGCAGTAGCAGTAGCAGTAGAAGTGGGACTAGTAGCAGCAGTAGTAACAGCAGTAATAGCAGCAGCACTAGTAGCATCAGTAGTAGTAGCAGCAGTAGTAACAACAGCAGTAGTTGCAGCAGGAATAACAGCAGCAGGAGCAGCAGTACTAGCAGCAGCAGTAGCTGTAGTAGTAGTAGCAGTAGCAGTAGCACCACCAGCAGCAACAGCAGCAACAGCAGTAACAGTAGCAGTAGCAGTAGCAGCAGCACTAGCAGTAAGAGCAGTAGCAGTAAGAGCAGCAGCAGTAGGAGCAGTAGTAGTTGTAGCAGCAGTAGTTGTAGCAGCAGGAGTAGCAGCAGCAGCAGTAGTTGCAGCAGTAGTAGCAGCAGCATCAGCATCAGCAGCAACAAAAGTAACAGTAGCACTAGCACTAGCAGTAAGAGCAGTAGCAGTAGCAGTAGCAGTAGCAGTAAGAGCAATAGAAGTAGCTGTAGCAGTAGGAGTGGCAGTTGCATTAGTAGTAAGACTAGTAGCAGTAGCAGGAGCACCATGAGCAGTAGTAGCAGCAACACTAGTAGCAGCAGTAATAGCAGCAGCAGCAGCAGTAGCAGACCCTGTAGTAGTAACAGTAAAAGTAGCAGCAGCAGTAGTAGCAGTAGTAGTAGCGGTAACAGTAGCAATAGCAGTAGCAGTAGCAGTAGCAGTAACAGTAGCAGTAGCAGTAGCACTAGCAGCAGCAGTAGCAGTAAGAGCAACAGCAGTAGCAGTAAGAGCAGTAGCAGTAGCAGTGGCAGTGGCAGTAGCAGCCGTAGCAGTAACAGTCGCAGTCGCTGTAGCAGTTGCAGTAGTAGTGGTTGTAGCAGCAGCATTAGAAGCAGTAGGAGTAGCATTAACAGTAGCAGTAGTAGTAGCAGTAGCAGTAGCAGTAGTAGCAGCATCAGTAGGAGTAGCAGCAGCAGGAGTAGCAGTAGTAGCAGTAGCAGTAGTAGTAGTTGCAGCAGCAGCAGTAGTAGCTGCAGCATATGCAGCAACAGTAGCAGTAGAGTAACAGTAGCAGTTCAGTAGCAGTCGTAGTAGCAGTGGCAGTGGCAGTCGCAGTCGCAGTATTAGGAGCAGTAGCATTGGCAGTAGCAGTAGCAGTTGCAGTAGTAGTAGAAGTGGGACTAGTAGCAGCAGTAGTAATAGCAGCAGCACTAGTAGCAGCAGTAGTAGTAGCAGCAGTAGTAACAGCAGCATTAGTTGCAGCTGAAATAACAGTAGCAGGAGCAGCAACACTAGCAGCAGCAGCAGTAGCTGTAGTAGTAGTAGCAGTAGCAGTAGCACCACCAGCAGCAACAGCAACAACAGTAGCAGTAGCAGTAGCAGCAGCACTAGCAGTAAGAGCAGTAGCAGTAAGAGCAGTAGCAGTAGGAGTAGGAGTAGCAGTAAGAGCAGTAGCAGTAGCTGTAGCAGTTGGAGTAGTAGTAGCAGTAAGAGCAATAGCTGTAGCTGTAGCAGTAGGAGTAGCAGTAGCGGTAGCAGTAGCAGTAGCAGTAAGAGCAGTAGCAGTAGCAGGAGCAGTAGTAGTAGTAGTAGCAGCAGCAGTAGTAGCAGCAGCAGTAGTAGCAGCAGCAGTAGTAGCAGTAGCAGTAGCAGTAGTAACAGTAGTAGCAGCAGTTGTAGCAGCAGTAGCAGCAGCAGCAGCAGCAGTAGCAATAAGAGCAGTAGCGGGAGATGTAGCAGTAGCAGTAGCAGTAGCAGCAGCAGCGGTAGCAGTAGTTGCAGCAGTAGCAGTAGTAGCAGCAGCAAGAGTACCAGCAGCAGCAGTAGTAGCAGTAGCAGTAAGAGTAGTAGTAGTAGCAGTAAGAGAAGTAGCAGTAGCAGTAGCTGTAGCAATAGCAGTAGTTGTAGCTGTAGCTGTATCAGTAGGAGTAGCAGTAGCAGTAGCAGGAGCAGCAGTAGCAGCAGCAGTAGCAATAGCTGCCGCAGTAGCAGTGGCAGTGGCAGTCGCAGTCACATTGGTAGTGGCAGTAGCAGTGGCAGTAGCAGTGGTAGTGGCAGTAGCAGTGGCAGTAGCAGTCGCAATAACTGTAGCAGTAGCAGTAGTAGTAGCAGTAGCAGTAGTAGCAGCAGTAGTAGCAGCACCAGTAGTAGCAGTAGCAGTAGTAGCAGCAGTAGCAGTAAGAGCAGTAGCAGTAAGAGCAGTAGAGGTAGCAGTAGCAGTAAGAGCAGTAGGAGTAGCAGGAGCCGCAGTAGTAGCAGCAGCAGTAGTAGCAGCAGAAGGAGCAGCAGTAGCAGTAGAAGTAGCAGCAGTAGCAGTAGTAGCATCAGTAGTAGTAGCAGCAGTAGTAGTAGCAGCATTAGTAGTAGCCGTAGCAGTAGTAGCAGCAGCAGTAGGAGCAGTAATTGTTGTAGCAGCAGTAGTTGTAGCAGAAGCCGGAGTAGCAGCAGCAGTAGTTGCAGCAGTAGTAGCAGCAGCATCAGCATCAGCAGCAACAAAAGTAACAGTAGCAGTTGGAGTAGTAGTAGCAGTAAGAGAAATAGCTGTAGCTGTAGCAGTAGGAGTAGCAGTAGCGGTAGCAGTAGCAGTAGCAGTAGCAGTAAGAGCAGTAGCAGTAGCAGGAGCAGCAGTAGTAGCAGTAGCAGTAGTAGCAGCAGCAATAGTAGCAGTAGCAGTAGTAACAGTAGTAGCAGCAGCAGTAGCAGCACCAGCAGTAGCAGTAAGAGCAGTAGCGGGAGATGTAGCAGTAGCAGTAGCAGCAGCGGTAGCAGTAGCAGTAGTAGCAGCAGGAGTAGCAGCAACATCAGTAGTAGCAGGAGCAGTAGTAGCAGTAGCAGTAAGAGTAGTAGTAGCAGTAAGAGAAGTAGCAGTAGCAGTAGCTATAGCAATAGCAGTAGTTGTAGCTCTAGCTGTATCAGTAGGAGTAGCAGGAGCAGCAGTAGTAGCAGCAGCAGTAGCAGTAGCAGCCGCAATAGCAGTGGCAGTCGCAGTCGCAGTGGTAGTGGCAGTAGCAGTAATAGCAATAGCAGTAGTTGTAGCAGTAGGAGTGGCAGTTGCATTAGTAGTAAGACTAGTAGCAGTAGCAGTAACAGCAGTAGCAGTAGTAGCAGTAGCAGGAGAACCATGAGCAGTAGTAGCAGCAACACTAGGAGCAACAGCAGTAGCAGACCCTGTAGTAGTAACAGTAAAAGTAGCAGCAGCAGTAGTATCAGTAGTAGTAGCAGTAACAGTAGCAGTAGCAGTAGCAGTAGCAATAACAGTAGCAGTAGCAGTAGCACTAGCAGCAGCAGTAGCAGTAAGAGCAGCAGCAGTAGCAGTAAGAGCAGTAGCAGTGGCAGTGGCAGTAGCAGCCGTAGCTGTAGCAGTCGCAGTCGCTGTAGCAGTTGCAGTAGTAGTGGTTGTAGCAGCAGCATTAGAAGCTGTTGCAGTAGCAGTAACAGTAGCAGTAGTAGTAGCAGTAGCAGTAGCAGTAGTACCAGCAGCAGTAGGAGTAGCAGTACCAGGAGTAGCAGCAGTAGCAGTAGCAGTAGCAGTAGTAGTTGCAGCAGCAGCAGTAGTAGCAGCCGCATCAGCAGTAACAGTAGCAGTAGAGTAACAGTAGCAGTTCAGTAGCAGTCGCAGTAGCAGTGGCAGTGGCAGTCGCAGTAGCAGTAGCAGTAGCAGTGGCAGTAGCAGTAGCAGTAGAAGTGGGACTAGTAGAAGCAGTAGTAACAGCAGTAATAGCAGCAGCACTAGTAGCAGCAGTAGTAGTAGCAGCAGTAGTAACAACAGCAGTAGTTGCAGCAGGAATAACAGCAGCAGGAGCAGCAGCACTAGCAGCAGCAGCAGTAGCTGTAGTAGTAGTAGCAGTAGCAGTAGCACCACCAGCAGCAACAGCAGCAACAGAAGTAACATTAGCAGTAGCAGTAGCAGCAGCACTAGCAGTAAGAGCAGTAGCAGTAAGAGCAGTAGCAGTAAGAGCAGTAGCAGTAAGAGCAGTAGCAATAGGAGTAGCAGTAAGAGCAGTAGCAGTAGTTGTAGCAGTTGGAGTAGTAGTAGCAGTAAGAGCAATAGTTGTAGCTGTAGCAGTAGGAGTAGCAGTAGCGGTAGCAGTAGCAGTAGCAGTAAGAGCAGTAGCAGTAGCAGGAGCAGCAGCAGTAGTAGCAGCAGCAGTAGTAGCAGCAGCAGTAGTAGCAGTAGCAGTAGTAACAGTAGTAGCAGCAGCAGTTGTAGCAACAGCAGTAGCAGCAGCAGTAGCAGTAGCAGCAGCAGTAGCAGTAAGAGCAGTAGCGGGAGATGTAGCAGTAGCAGTAGCAGTAGCAGCAGCAGCGGTAGCAGTTGTTGCAGCAGTAGCAGTAGTAGCAGCAGCAGGAGTAGCAGCAGTAGTAGCAGCAACAGTAGTAACAGTAGCAGTAAGAGTAGTAGTAGCTGTAAGAGAACTAGCAGTAGCAGTAGCTATAGCAATAGCAGTAGCAGTAGCAGTAGTACCAGCAGCAGTAGAAGTAGCAGCAGCAGGAGTAGCATAAGTAGCAGTAGCAGTAGTAGTTACAGCAGCAGCAGTAGTAGCAGCCGCATCAGCAGTAACAGTAGCAGTAGAGTAACAGTAGCAGTTCAGTAGCAGTCGCAGTAGCAGTTGTAGTAGTAGTAGAAGTGGGACTAGTAGCAGCAGTAGTAACAGCAGTAATAGCAGCAGCACTAGTAGCAGCAGTAGTAGCAGCAGTAGTAACAGCAGCAGTAGTTGCAGCAGGAATAAAAGCAGCAGGAGCAGCAGCACTAGCAGCAGCAGCAGTAGCTGTAGTAGTAGTAGCAGTAGCAGTAGCACCACCAGCAGCAATAGCAGCAACAGCAGTAACAGTAGCAGTAGCAGTAGCAGCAGCACTAGCAGTAAGAGCAGTATCAGTAAGAGCAGTAGCAGTAAGAGCAGTAGCAGTAAGAGCAGTAGCAGTAGGAGTAGCAGTAAGAGCATTAGCAGTAGTTGTAGCAGTTGGAGTAGTAGTAGCAGTAAGAGCAATAGCTGCAGCGGTAGCAGTAGCAGTAGCAGTAGCAGTAAGAGCAGTAGCAGTAGCAGGAGCAGCAGCAGTAGTAGCAGTAGCAGTAGTAGCAGCATCAGTAGTAGCAGTAGCAGTAGTAACAGTAGTAGCAGCAGCAGTTGTAGCAGCAGCTGTAGCAGGAGCACCATGAGCAGTATTAGCAGCAACACTAGTAGCAGCAGCAGTAGTAGCAGCAGCAGCAGTAGCAGACCCTGTAGTAGTAACAGTAAAAGTAGCAGCAGCAGTAGTAGCAGTAGTAGTAGCAGTAACAGTAGCAGTAACAGTAGCAGTAGCACTAGCAGCAGTAGCAGTTAGAGCAGCAGCAGTAGCAGTAAGAGCAGTAGCAATAGCATTGGCAGTGGCAGTAGCAGCCGTAGTAGTAGCAGTCGCAGTCACTGTAGCAGTTGCAGTAGTAGTGGTTGTAGCAGCAGCATTAGAAGCAGTAGGAGTAGCATTAACAGTAGCAGTAGTAGTAGCAGTAGCAGTAGCAGTAGTAGCAGCATCAGTAGGAGTAGCAGCAGCAGGAGTAGCAGTAGTAGCAGTAGCAGTAGTAGTAGTTGCAGCAGCAGCAGTAGGAGCAGCAGCATCAGCAGTAACAGTAGCAGTAGAGTAACAGTAGCAGTTCAGTGGCAGTCACAATCGCAGTAGCAGGAGCAGTGGTAGTAGCAGTAGCAGTAGAAGTGGGACTAGCAGCAGCAGTAGTAACAGCAGTAGTACTAGTAGCAGCAGTAGTAGTAGCAATAGTAGTAACAGCAGCAGTAGTTGCAGCAGGAATAACAGCAGCAGGAGCAGCAGCACTAGCAGCAGCAGCAGTAGCTGTAGTAGTAGCAGTAGCAGTAGCACCACTAGCAGCATCAGCAGCAACAGCAGTAACAGTAGCAGTCGCAGTAGCAGCAGCACTAGCAGTAAGAGCAGTAGCAGTAAGAGCAGTAGCAGTAGGAGCAGCAGTAAGAGCAGTAGCAGTAGCTGTAGCAGTTGGAGTAGTAGTAGCAGTAAGAGCAATAGCTGTAGCTGTAGCAGTAGTAGCAGCAGTAGTATTAGCAGCAGTAGTAGTAGCCGTAGCAGTAGTAGCAGCAGTAGGAGCAGTAGTAGTTGTAGCAGCAGTAGTTGTAGCAGCAGGAGTAGCAGCAGCCGGAGCAGCAGCAGAAGTAGTAGCAGCAGCATCAGCATCAGCAGCAACAACAATAACAGTAGCAGTAGCACTAGCAGTAAGAGCAGTAGCAGTAGCAGTAAGAGCAATAGAAGTAGCTGTAGCAGTAGGAGTGGCAGTTGCATTAGTAGTAAGACTAGTAGCAGTAGCAGAAAGAGCAGTAGCAGTAGCAGGAGCATCATGAGCAGTAGTAGCAGCAACACTAGTAGCAGCAGCAGTAGTAGCAGCAGCAGCAGTAGCAGACCCTGTAGTAGTAACAGTAAAAGTAGCAGCAGCAGTAGTAGCAGTAGTAGTAGCAGTAACAGTAGCAGTAGCAGTAACAGTAGCAGTAGCAGTAGCACTAGCAGCAGCCGTAGCAGTAAGAGCAGCAGCAGTAGCAGTAGCAGTGGCAGTAGCAGCCGTAGCAGTAGCAGTCGCAGTCGCTGTAGCAGTTGCAGTAGTAGTGGTTGTAGCAGCATTAGAAGCAGTAGGAGTAGCATTAACAGTAGCAGTAGTAGTAGCAGTAGCAGTAGTAGCAGTATCAGTAGGAGTAGCAGCAGCAGGAGTAGCAGTAATAGCAGTAGCAGTAGTAGTAGTTGCAGCAGCAGCAGTAGTAGCTGCATCATATGCAGCAACAGTAGCAGTAGAGTAACAGTAGCAGTTCAGTAGCAGTCGCAGTAGCAGTGGCAGTCGCAGTCGCAGTATTAGGAGCAGTAGCAGTGGCAGTAGCAGTAGCAGTTGCAGTAGCAGTAGAAGTGGGACTAGTAGCAGCAGTAGTAACAGCAGTAATAGCAGCAGCACTAGTAGCAGCAGTAGTAGTAGCAGCAGTAGTAACAGCAGCAGTAGTTGCAGCAGGAATAACAGTAGCAGGAGCAGCAGCACTAGGAGCAGCAGCAGTAGCTGTAGTAGTAGTAGCAGTAGCAGTAGCACCACCAGCAGCAACAACAGCAACAGTAGCAGTAGCACTAGCAGCAGCACTAGCAGTAAGAGCAGTACCAGTAAGAGCAGTAGCAGTAGGAGTAGCAGTAAGAGCAGTAGCAGTAGCTGTAGCAGTTGGAGTAGTAGTAGCAGTAAGAGCAATAGCTGTAGCTGTAGCAGTAGGAGTAGCAGTAGCGGTAGCAGTAGCAGTAGCAGTAAGAGCAGTAGCAGTAGCAGGAGCAGTAGTAGTAGTAGTAGTAGCAGCAGTAGTAGCAGTAGCAGTAGTAGCAGCAGCAGTAGTAGCAGTAGCAGTAGTAACAGTAGTAGCAGCAGCAGTTGTAGCAGCAGCAGTAGCAGCAGCAGCAGCAGTAGCAATAACAGCAGTAGCGGGAGATGTAGCAGTAGTAGTAGCAGCAGCAGCGGTAGCAGTAGCTGCAGCAGTAGCAGTAGTAGCAGCAGCAAGAGTACCAGCAGCAGCAGTAGTAGCAGCAGCAGTAGTAGCAGTAGCAGTAAGAGTAGTAGTAGTAGCAGTAAGAGAAGTAGCAGTAGCAGTAGCTGTAGCAATAGCAGTAGTTGTAGCTGTAGCTGTATCAGTAGGAGTAGCAGTAGCAGTAGCAGGAGAAGCAGTAGCAGCAGCAGTAGCAATAGCTGCCGCAGTAGCAGTGGCAGTGGCAGTAGAAGTGGTAGTGGCAGTAGCAGTGGCAGTAGCGGTCGCAATAACGGTAGCAGTAGCAGTAGTAGTAGCAGTAGCAGTAGTAGCAGCACCAGTAGTAGCAGTAGCAGTAGTAGCAGCAGTAGCAGTAAGAGCAGTAGCAGTAAGAGCAGTAGAGGTAGCAGTAGCAGTAAGAGCAGTAGGAGTAGCAGGAGCCGCAGTAGTAGCAGCAGCAGTAGTAGCAGCAGAAGGAGCAGCAGTAGCAGTAGGAGTAGCAGTAGTAGCAGTAGTAGCAGCAGTAGTAGTAGCAGCAGTAGTAGTAGCAGCAGTAGTAGTAGCCGTAGCAGTAGTAGCAGCAGCAGTAGGAGAAGTAATAGTTGTAGCAGCAGTAGTTGTAGCAGCAGGAGTAGCAGTAGCCGGAGTAGCAGCAGCAGTAGTTGCAGCAGTAGTAGCAGCAGCATCAGTATCAGCAGCAACAACAGTAAAAGTAGCAGTAGCACTAGCAGTTAGAGCAGTAGCAGTAGCAGTAAGAGCAATATCAGTAGCTGTAGCAGTAGGAGTGGCAGTTGCATTAGTAGTAAGACTAGTAGCAGTAGCAGTAAGAGCAGTAGCAGTAGCAGTAGCAGGAGCACCATGAGCAGTAGTAGCAGCAACACTAGTAGCAGCAGCAGTAGTAGCAGCAGCAGCAGTAGCAGACCCTGTAGTAGTAACAGTAAAAGTAGAAGCAGCAGTAGTAGTAGCAGTAACAGTAGCAGTAGCAGTAACAGTAGCAGTAGCAGCAGAAGCAGTAGTAGCAGTAGCAGTAGTAACAGTAGTAGCAGCAGCAGTTGTAGCAGCAGCAGTAGAAGTAGCAGCAGCAGTAGCTGTAAGAGCAGTAGCGGGAGATGTAGCAGTAGCAGTAGCAGTAGCAGCAGCGGTAGCAGTAGCTGCAGCAGTAGCAGTAGTAGCAGCAGGAGTAGCAGCAACATCAGTAGTAGCAGTAGCAGTAAGAGTAGTAGTAGCAGTAAGAGAAGTAGCAGTAGCAGTAGCTATAGTAATAGCAGTAGTTGTAGCTGTAGCTGTATCAGCAGCCGTAGCAGTAGCAGTCGCTGTAGCAATTGCAGTAGTAGTGGTTGTAGCAGCAGCATTTGAAGTAGTAGGAGTAGCATTAACAGTAGCAGTAGTAGTAGCAGTAGCAGAAGTAGCAGCATCAGTAGGAGTAGCAGCAGCAGGAGTAGCAGTAGTAGCAGTAGCAGTAGTAGTAGTTGCAGCAGCAGCAGTAGTAGCTGCATCATATGCAGCAACAGTAGCAGTAGAGTAACAGTAGCAGTCGCAGTAGCAGTGGCAGTGGCAGTCGCAGTCACAGTATTAGGAGCAGTAGCAGTGGCAGTAGCAGTAGCAGTTGCAGTAGCAGTAGAAGTGGGACTAGTAGCAGCAGTAGTAACAGCAGTAATAGCAGCAGCACTAGTAGCAGCAGTAGTAGTAGCAGCAGTAGTAGTAACAGCAGCAGTAGTTGCAGCAGGAATAACAGTAGCAGGAGCAGCAGCACTAGCAGCAGCAGCAGTAGCTGTAGTAGTAGTAGCAGTAGCAGTAGCACCACCAGCAGCAACAGCAGCAACAGTAGCAGTAGCACTAGCAGTAGCACTAGCAGTAAGAGCAGTGGCAGTAAGAGCAGTAGCAGTAGGAGTAGCAGTAAGAGCAGTAGCAGTAGCTGTAGCAGTTGGAGTAGTAGTAGCAGTAAGAGCAATAGATGTAGCTGTAGCAGTAGGAGTAGCAGTAGCGGTAGCAGTAGCAGTAGCAGTAGCAGGAGCAGTAGTAGTAGTAGTAGTAGCAGCAGCAGTAGTAGCAGCAGCAGTAGTAGCAGTAGCAGTAGTAACAGTAGTAGCAGCAGCAGTTGTAGCAGCAGCAGTAGCAGCAGCAGCAGTAGCAATAAGAGCAGTAGCGGGAGATGTAGAAGTAGAAGTAGCAGTAGCAGCAGCAGCGGTAGCAGTAGCTGCAGCAGTAGCAGTAGTAGCAGCAGCAAGAGTACCAGCAGCAGCAGTAGTAGCAGTAGCAGTAAGAGTAGTAGTAGTAGCAGTAAGAGAAGTAGCAGTAGCAGTAGCTGTAGCAATAGCAGTAGTTGTAGCTGTAGCTGTATCAGTAGGAGTAGCAGTACAGTAGCAGGAGAAGAAGTAGCAGCAGCAGTAGCAATAGCTGCCGCAGTAGCAGTGGCAGTGGCAGTCGCAGTGGTAGTGCAGTAGCAGTGGCAGTAGCAGTGGTAGTGGCAGTAGCAGTGGCAGTAGCAGTCGCAATAACTGTAGCAGTAGCAGTAGTAGTAGCATTAGCAGTAGTAGCAGCAGTAGTAGTAGCAGCACCAGTAGTAGCAGTAGCAGTAGTAGCAGCAGTAGCAGTAAGAGCAGTAGCAGTAAGAGCAGTAGAGGTAGCAGTAGCAGTAAGAGCAGTAGGAGTAGCAGGAGCCGCAGTAGTAGCAGCAGCAGTAGTAGCAGCAGAAGGAGCAGCAGTAGAAGTAGGAGTAGCAGTAGTAGCAGTAGTAGCAGCAGTAGTAGTAGCAGCAGTAGTAGTAGCAGCAGTAGTAGTAGCCGTAGCAGTAGTAGCAGCAGCAGTAGGAGCAGTAATAGTTGTAGCATCAGCAGTTGTAGCAGCAGGAGTAGCAGCAGCCGGAGTAGCAGCAGCAGTAGTTGCAGCAGTAGTAGCAGCAGCATCAGCATCAGCAGCAACAACAGTAACAGTAGCAGTAGCACTAGCAGTAAGAGCAGTAGCAGTAGCGGTAAGAGCAATATCAGTAGCCGTAGCAGTAGGAGTGGCAGTTGCATTAGTAGTAAGACTAGTAGCAGTAGCAGTAAGAGCAGTAGCAGTAGCAGTAACAGGAGCACCATGAGCAGTAGTAGCAGCAACACTAGTAGCAGCAGCAGTAGTAGCAGCAGCAGTAGTAGCAGACCCTGTAGTAGTAACAGTAAAAGTAGCAGCAGCAGTAGTAGTAGCAGTAACAGTAGCAGTAGCAGCAGCAGCAGTAGTAGTAGTAACAGTAGTAGCAGCAGCAGTTGTAGCAGCAGCAGTAGCAGCAGCAGTAGCTGTAAGAGCAGTAGCGGGAGATGTAGCAGTAGCAGTAGTAGTAGCAGCAGCGGTAGCAGTAGCTGCAGCAGTAGCAGTAGTAGCAGCAGGAGTAGCAGCAACATCAGTAGTAGCAGGAGCAGTAGTAGCAGTAGCAGTAAGAGTAGTAGTAGCAGTAAGAGAAGTAGCAGTAGCAGTAGCTATAGCAATAGCAGTAGTTGTAGCTGTAGCTGTATCAGTAGGAGTAGCAGGAGCAGCAGTAGTAGCAGCAGCAGTAGCAGTAGCAGCCGCAATAGCAGTGGCAGTCGCAGTCGCAGTGGTAGTGGCAGTAGTAGTGGCAGTAGCAGTAAGAGCAATAGCAATAGCTGTAGCAGTAGGAGTGGCAGTTGCATTAGTAGTAAGACTAGTAGCAGTAACAGCAGTAGTAGTAGTAGCAGTAGCAGGAGCTACATGAGCAGTAGTAGCAGCAACACTAGTAGCAGCAGCAGCAGTAGCAGACCCTGTAGTAGTAACAGTAAAAGTAGCAGCAGCAGTAGTAGCAGTAGTAGTAGCAGTAACAGTAGCAGTAGCAGTAGCAATAACAGTAGCAGTAGCAGTAGCACTAGCAGCAGCAGTAGCAGTAAGAGCAGCAGCAGTAGCAGTAAAAGCAGTAGCAGTGGCAGTGGCAGTAGCAGCCGTAGCAGTAGCAGTCGCAGTCGCTGTAGCAGTTGCAGTAGTAGTGGTTGTAGCAGCAGCATTAGAAGCAGTTGCAGTAGCAGTAACAGTAGTAGTAGTAGTAGCAGTAGCAGTAGCAGTAGTACCAGCAGCAGTAGGAGTAGCAGCAGCAGGAGTAGCAGTAGTAGCAGTAGCAGTAGTAGTTGCAGCAGCAGCAGTAGTAGCAGCCGCATCAGCAGTAACAGTAGCAGTAGAGTAACAGTAGCAGTTCAGTAGCAGTCGCAGTAGCAGTGGCAGTGGCAGTGGCAGTCGCAGTAGCAGTGGCAGTAGCAGTAGCAGTTGTAGTAGCAGTAGAAGTGGGACTAGTAGCAGCAGTAGTAGCAGCAGTAATAGCATCAGCACTAGTAGCAGCAGTAGTAGTAGCAGCAGCAGTAACAACAGCAGTAGTTGCAGCAGGAATAACAGCAGCAGGAGCAGCAGCACTAGCAGCAGCAGCAGCAGCTGTAGTAGTAGCAGTAGCAGTAGCACCACCAGCAGCAACAGCAGCAACAGCAGTAACAGTAGCAGTAGCAGTAGCAGCAGCACTAGCAGTAAGAGCAGTAGCAGTAAGAGCAGTAGCAGTAAGAGCAGTAGTAGTAGGAGTAGCAGTAAGAGCAGTAGCAGTAGTTGTAGCAGTTGGAGTAGTAGTAGCAGTAAGAGCAATAGCTGTAGCTGTAGCAGTAGGAGTAGCAGTAGCGGTAGCAGTAGCAGTAGCAGTAGCAGTAGCAGTAAGAGCAGTAGCAGTAGCAGGAGCAGCAGCAGTAGTAGCAGCAGCAGTAGTAGCAGCAGCAGTAGTAGCAGCAGCAGTAGTAGCAGTAGCAGTAGTAACAGTAGTAGCAGCAGCAGGTGTAGCAGCAGCAGGTGTAGCAGCAGTAGCAGTAGCAGCAGCAGTAGCAGTAAGAGCAGTAGCGGGAGATGTAGCAGTAGCAGTAGCAGTAGCAGTAGCAGCAGCAAGAGAAGTAGCAGCAGTAGTAGCAGCAGCAGTAGGAGTAGTAGCAGCAGCAGGAGTAGCAGCAGTAGTAGCAGCAGCAGTAGTAACAGTAGTAGCAGCAGCAGGAGTAGCAGCAGTAGTAGCAGCAGCAGTAGTAACAGTAGCAGTAAGAGTAGTAGTAGCAGTAAGAGAAGTAGCAGTAGCAGTAGCTATAGCAATACCAGTAGCAGTAGTACCAGCAGCAGTAGGAGTAGCAGCAGCAGGAGTAGCATAAGTAGCAGTAGCAGTAGTAGTTGCAGTAGCAGCAGTAGTAGCAGCCGCATCAGCAGTAACAGTAGCAGTAGAGTAACAGTAGCAGTTCAGTAGCAGTCGCAGTAGCAGTGGCAGTGGCAGTGGCAGTGGCAGTAGCAGTGGCAGTAGCAGTAGCAGTTGTAGTAGTAGTAGAAGTGGGACTAGTAGCAGCAGTAGTAACAGCAGTAATAGCAGCAGCACTAGTAGCAGCAGTAGTAACAGCAGCAGTAGTTGCAGCAGGAATAACAGCAGCATGAGCAGCAGCACTAGCAGCAGCAGCAGTAGCTGTAGTAGTAGTAGCAGTAGCAGTAGCTCCACCAGCAGCAATAGCAGCAACAGCAGTAACAGTAGCAGTAGCAGTAGCAGCAACACTACCAGTAAGAGCAGTAGCAGTAAGAGCAGTAGCAGTAAGAGCAGTAGCAGTAAGAGCAGTAGCAGTAGGAGTAGCAGTAACAGCAGTAGCAGTAGTTGTAGCAGTTGGAGTAGTAGTAGCAGTAAGAGCAATAGCTGTAGCTGTAGCAGTAGGAGTAGCAGTAGCGGTAGCAGTAGCAGTAGCAGTAGCAGTAAGAGCAGTAGCAGGAGCAGCAGCAGTAGTAGCAGTAGCAGTAGTAGCAGCAGCAGTAGTAGCAGTAGCAGTAAGAGTAGTAGTAGAAGTACGAGAAGTAGCAGTAGCAGTAGCTATAGCAGGAGTAGCAGTAGTAGCAGTAGCAGTAGTAGTAGTTGCAGCAGCAGTAGTAGCAGCAGCATCAGCAGTAACAGTAGCAATTCAGTAGCAGTCGCAGTAGCAGTGGCAGTCACAGTCGCAGTAGCAGGAGCAGTGGCAGTAGCAGTAGCAGTAGAAGTGGGACTAGTAGCAGAAGTAGTAACAGCAACGGTTCTAGTAGCAGCTGTAGTAGTAGCAATAGTAGTAACAGCAGCAGTAGTTGCAGCAGGAATAACAGCAGCAGGAGCAGCAGCACTAGCAGCAGCAGCAGTAGCTCTAGTAGTAGCAGTAGCAGTAGCACCACTAGCAGCATCAGCAGCAACAGCAGTAACACTAGCAGTCGCAGTAGCAGCAGCACTAGCAGTAAGAGCAGTAGCAGTAAGAGCAGTAGCAGTAGGAGTAGCTGTAAGAGCAGTAGCAGTAGCTGTAACAGGTGGAGTAGTAGTAGCAGTAAGAGCAATAGCTGTAGCTGTAGCAGTAGTAGCAGCAGTAGTATTAGCAGCAGTAGTATTAGCAGCAGTAGTAGTAGCCGTAGTAGTAGTAGTAGCAGCAGTAGGAGCAGTAGTAGTTGTAGCAGCAGTAGTTGTAGCAGCAGGAGTAGCAGCAGCCGGAGCAGCAGCAGCAGTAGTTGCAACAGTAGTAGCAGCAGCATCAGCATCAGCAGCAACAACAGTAACAGTAGCAGTAGCACTAGCAGTAAGAGCAGTAGCAGTAGCAGTAAAAGCAATAGAAGTAGCTGTAGCAGTAGGAGTGGCAGTTGCATTAGTAGTAAGACTAGTAGCAGTAGCAGAAAGAGCAGTAGCAGTAGCAGGAGCATCATGAGCAGTAGTAGCAGCAACACTAGTAGCAGCAGCAGTAGTAGCAGCAGCAGCAGTAGCAGACCCTGTAGTAGTAACAGTAAAAGTAGCAGCAGCAGTAGTAGCAGTAGTAGTAGCAGTAACAGTAGCAGTAGCAGTAGCAGTAACAGTAGCAGTAGCAGTAGCACTAGCAGCAGCAGTAGCAGTAAGAGCAGCAGCAGTAGCAGTAAGAGCAGTAGCAGTAGCAGTGGCAGTAGCAGCCGTAGCAGTAGCAGTCGCAGTCGCTGTAGCAGTTGCAGTAGTAGTGGTTGTAGCAGCAGCATTAGAAGTAGTAGGAGTAGCATTAACAGTAGCAGTAGTAGTAGCAGTAGCAGTAGTAGCAGCATCAGTAGGAGTAGCAGCAGCAGGAGTAGCAGTAGCAGTAGTAGTAGTTGCAGCAGCAGCAATAGTAGCTGCAGCATATGCAGCAACAGTAGCAGTAGAGTAACAGTAGCAGTTCAGTAGCAGTCGCAGTAGCAGTGGCAGTGGCAGGCGCAGTATTAGGAGCAGTAGCAGTGGCAGTAGCAGTAGCAGTTGCAGTAGCAGTAGAAGTGGGACTAGTAGCAGCAGCAGTAACAGCAGTAATAGCAGCAGCACTAGTAGCAGTAGTAGTAGTAGCAGCAGTAGTAACAGCAGCAGTAGTTGCATCAGGAATAACAGTAGCAGGAGCAGCAGCACTAGCAGCAGCAGCAGTAGATGTAGTAGCAGTAGCAGTAGCACCACCAGCAGCAACAGCAGCAACAGTAGCAGTAG
Source organism: Calendula officinalis (assembly GCA_963853835.1). NCBI lineage: Eukaryota > Viridiplantae > Streptophyta > Magnoliopsida > Asterales > Asteraceae > Calendula > Calendula officinalis. The sequence goes on along the minus strand of OY970822.1, from coordinate 90,775,883 downwards.
CACTAGCAGCAGCACTAGCAGTAAGAGCAGTAGCAGTAAGAGCAGTAGCAGTAGGAGTAGCAGTAAGAGCAGTAGCAGTAGCTGTAGCAGTTGGAGTAGTAGTAGCAGTAAGAGCAATAGCTGTAGCTGTAGCAGTAGGAGTAGCAGTAGCGGTAGCAGTAGCAGTAGCAGTAAGAGCAGTAGCAGTAGCAGGAGCAGTAGTAGTAGTAGTAGTAGCAGCAGTAGTAGCAGCAGCAGTAGTAGCAGCAGCAGCAGTAGCAGTAGTAACTGTAGTAGCAGCAGCAGTTGTAGCAGCAGCAGTAGCAGCAGCAGTAGCAATAAGAGCAGTAGCGGGAGCAGTAGCAGTGGCAGTAGCAGTAGCAGCAGCAGCGGTAGCAGTAGCTGCAGCAGTAACAGTAGTAGCAGCAGCAAGAGTACCAGCAGCAGCAGTAGTAGCAGCAGCAGTAGTAGTAGTAGCAGTAAGAGTAGTAGTAGTAGCAGTAAGAGAAGTAGCAGTAGCAGTAGCTGTAGCAATAGCAGTAGTTGTAGCTGTAGCTGTATCAGTAGGAGTAGCAGTAGCAGTAGCAGGAGAAGCAGTAGCAGCAGCAGTAGCAATAGCTGCCGCAGTAGCAGTGGCAGTGGCAGTCGCAGTGGTAGTGGCAGTAGCAGTGGCAGTAGTAGTGGTAGTGGCAGTGGCAGTAGCAGTCGCAATAACTGTAGCAGTAGCAGTAGTAGTAGCAGTAGCAGTAGTAGCAGCAGTAGTAGTAGCAGCAGCAGTAGTAGCAGTAGCAGTAGTAGCAGTAGTAGCAGTAAGAGCAGTAGCAGTAAGAGCAGTAGAGGTAGCAGTAGCAGTAAGAGCAGTAGGAGTAGCAGGAGCCGCAGTAGTAGCAGCAGCAGTAGTAGCAGCAGAAGGAGCAGCAGTAGCAGTAGGAGTAGCAGTAGTAGCAGTAGTAGCAGCAGCAGTAGTAGCAGCAGTAGTAGTAGCAGCAGTAGTAGTAGCCGTAGCAGTAGTAGCAGCAGCAGTAGGAGCAGTCATAGTTGTAGCAGCAGTAGTTGTAGCAGCAGGAGTAGCAGCAGCCGGAGTAGCAGCAGCAGTAGTTGCAGCAGTAGTAGCAGCAGCATCAGCATCAGCAGCAACAACAGTAACAGTAGCAGTTGGAGTAGTAGTAGCAGTAAGAGAAATAGCTGTAGCTGTAGCAGTAGGAGTAGTAGTAGCGGTAGCAGTAGCAGTAGCAGTAGCAGTAAGAGCAGTAGCAGTAGCAGGAGCAGCAGTAGTAGCAGTAGCAGTAGTAGCAGCAGCAGTAGTAGCAGTAGCAGTAGTAACAGTAGTAGCAACAGCAGTTGTAGCAGCAGCAGTAGCAGCAGCAGTAGCAGTAAGAGCAGTAGCGGGAGATGTAGCAGTAGCAGTAGCAGTAGTAGCAGCAGGAGTAGCAGCAACATCAGTAGTAGCAGGAGCAGTAGTAGCAGTAGCAGTAAGAGTAGTAGTAGCAGTAAGAGAAGTAGCAGTAGCAGTAGCTATAGCAATAGCAGTAGTTGTAGCTCTAGCTGTATCAGTAGGAGTAGCAGGAGCAGCAGTAGTAGCAGCAGCAGTAGCAGTAGCAGCCGCAATAGCAGTGGCAGTCGCAGTCGCAGTGGTAGTGGCAGTAGCAGTAATAGCAATAGCAGTAGTTGTAGCAGTAGGAGTGGCAGTTGCATTAGTAGTAAGACTAGTAGCAGTAGCAGTAACAGCGGTAGCAGTAGTAACAGTAGCAGGAGAACCATGAGCAGTAGTAGCAGCAACACTAGTAGCAGCAGCAGCAGTAGCAGACCCTGTAGTAGTAACAGTAAAAGTAGCAGCAGCAGTAGTATCAGTAGTAGTAGCAGTAACAGTAGCAGTAGCAGTAGCAATAACAGTAGCAGTAGCAGTAGCACTAGCAGCAGCAGTAGCAGTAAGAGCAGCAGCAGTAGCAGTAAGAGCAGTAGCAGTGGCAGTGGCAGTAGCAGCCGTAGCTGTAGCAGTCGCTTTCGCTGTAGCAGTTGCAGTAGTAGTGGTTGTAGCAGCAGCAATAGAAGCTGTTGCAGTAGCAGTAACAGTAGCAGTAGTAGTAGCAGTAGCAGTAGCAGTAGTACCAGCAGCAGTAGGAGTAGCAGCACTAGGAGTAGCAGCAGTAGCAGTAGCAGTAGTAGTTGCAGCAGCAGCAGTAGTAGCAGCCGCATCAGTAGTAACAGTAGCAGTAGAGTAACAGTAGCAGTTCAGTAGCAGTCGCAGTAGCAGTGGCAGTGGCAGTCGCAGTAGCAGTAGCAGTAGCAGTGGCAGTAGCAGTAGCAGTAGAAGTGGGACTAGTAGCAGCAGTAGTAACAACAGCAGTAGTTGCAGCACTAGTAGCAGCAGTAGTAGTAGCAGCAGTAGTAACAACAGCAGTAGTTGCAGCAGGAATAACAGCAGCAGGAGCAGCAACACTAGCAGCAGCAGCAGTAGCTGTAGTAGTAGTAGCAGTAGCAGTAGCACCACCAGCAGCAACATCAGCAACAGAAGTAACAGTAGCAGTAGCAGTAGCAGCAGCACTAGCAGTAAGAGCAGTAGCAGTAAGAGCAGTAGCAGTAAGAGCAGTAGCAGTAAGAGCAGTAGCAGTAGTTGTAGCATTTGGAGTAGTAGTAGCAGTAAGAGCAATAGTTGTAGCTGTAGCAGTAGGAGTAGCAGTAGCAGTAGCAGTAAGAGAAGTAGCAGTAGCAGGAGCAGCAGCAGTAGTAGCAGCAGCAGTAGTAGCAGCAGTAGTAGTAGCAGTAGCAGTAGTAACAGTAGTAGCAGCAGCAGTTGTAGCAACAGCAGTAGCAGCAGCAGTAGCAGTAGCAGCAGCAGTAGCAGTAAGAGCAGTAGCGGGAGATGTAGCAGTAGCAGTAGCAGTAGCAGCAGCAGCGGTAGCAGTTGCTGCAACAGTAGCAGTAGTAGCAGCAGCAGGAATAGCAGCAGTAGTAGCAGCAGCAGTAGTAACAGTAGCAGTAAGAGTAGTAGTAGCTGTAAGAGAACTAGCAGTAGCAGTAGCTATAGCAATAGCAGTAGCAGTAGCAGTAGTACCAGCAGCAGTAGGAGTAGCAGCAGCAGGAGTAGCATAAGTAGCAGTAGCAGTAGTAGTTGCAGCAGCAGCAGTAGTAGCAGCCGCATCAGCAGTAACAGTAGCAGTAGAGTAACAGTTCAGTTCAGTAGCTGTCGCAGTAGCAGTGGCAGTGGCGGTCGCAGTAGCAGTAGCAGTAGCAGTGGCAGTAGCAGTAGCAGTTGTAGTAGTAGTAGTAGAAGTGGGACTAGTAGCAGCAGTAGTAACAGCAGTAATAGCAGCAGTAGCAGACCCTGTAGTAGTAACAGTAAAAGTAGCAGCAGCAGTAGTAGCAGTAGTAGTAGCAACACTAGTAGCAGCAGCAGCAGTAGCAGACCCTGTAGTAGTAACAGTAAAAGTAGCAGCAGCAGTAGTAGCAGTAGTAGTAGCAGTAACAGTAGCAGTAGCAGTAGCAATAACAGTAGCAGTAGCAGTAGCACTAGCAGCAGCAGTAGCAGTAAGAGCAGCAGCAGTAGCAGTAAGAGCAGTAGCAGTGGCAGTGGCAGTAGCAGCCGTAGCAGTAGCAGTCACAATCGCTGTAGCAGTTGCAGTAGTAGTGGTTGTAGCAGCAGCATTAGAAGCAGTTGCAGTAGCAGTAACAGTAGCAGTAGTAGTAGCAGTAGCAGTAGTACCAGCAGCAGTAGGAGTAGCAGCAGCAGGAGTAGCAGCAGTAGCAGTAGCAGTAGTAGTTGCAGCAGCAGCAGTAGTAGCAGCCGCATCAGCAGTAACAATAGCAGTAGAGTAACAGTAGCAGTTCAGTAGCAGTCGCAGTAGCAGTGGCAGTGGCAGTGGCAGTGGCAGTGGCAGTAGCAGGAGCAGTAGCAGTGGCAGTAGCAGTAGCAGTTGTAGTAGCAGTAGAAGTGGGACTAGTAGCAGCAGTAGTAGCAGCAGTAATAGCAGCAGCACTAGTAGCAGCAGTAGTAGTAGCTGCAGTAGTAACAATAGCAGTAGTTGCAGCAGGAATAACAGCAGCAGGAGCAGCAGCACTAGCAGCAGCAGCAGCTGTAGTAGTAGTAGCAGTAGCAGTAGCACCACCAGCAGTAACAGCAGTAACAGTAGCAGTAGCAGTAGCAGTAGCACTAGCAGTAAGAGCAGTAGCAGTAAGAGCAGTAGCAGTAAGAGCAGTAGCAGTAGGAGTAGCAGTAAGAGCAGTAGCAGTAGTTGTAGCAGTTGGAGTAGTAGTAGCAGTAAGAGCAATAGCTGTAGCTGTAGCAGTAGGAGTAGCAGTAGCGGTAGCAGTAGCAGTAGCAGTAGCAGTAAGAGCAGTAGCAGTAGCAGCAGCAGCAGCAGCAGTAGTAGCAGCAGCAGTAGTAGCAGTAGCAGTAGTAACAGTAGTAGCAGCAGCAGGTGTAGCAGCAGCAGTAGCAGCAGCAGTAGCAGTAGCAGCAGCAGTAGCAGTAAGAGCAGTAGCGGGAGATGTAGCAGCAGCAGTAGCAGTAAGAGCAGTAGCGGGAGATGTAGCAGTAGCAGTAGCAGTAGCAGTAAGAGTAGTAGTAGCAGTAAGAGAAGTAGCAGTAGCAGTAGCTATAGCAATACCAGTAGCAGTAGTACCAGCAGCAGTAGGAGTAGCAGCAGCAGGAGTAGCCGCATCAGCAGTAACAGTAGCAGTAGAGTAAGAGTAGCAGTTCAGTAGCAGTGGCAGTAGCAGTGGCAGTGGCAGTGGCAGTGGCAGTAGCAGTGGCAGTAGCAGTTGTAGTAGTAGTAGAAGTGGGACTAGTATCAGCAGTAGTAACAGAAGTAATAGCAGCAGCACTAGTAGCAGCAGTAGTAGCAGCAGTAGTAACAGCAGCAGTAGTTGCAGCAGGAATAACAGTAGCAGGAGCAGCAGCACTAGCAGCAGCAGTAGCTGTAGTAGTAGTAGCAGTAGCAGTAGCTCCACCAGCAGCAATAGCAGCAACAACAGTAACAGTAGCAGTAGCAATAGCAGCAACACTACCAGTAAGAGCAGTAGCAGTAAGAGCAGTAGCAGTAAGAGCAGTAGCAGTAGGAGTAGCAGTAAGAGCAGTAGCAGTAGTTGTAGCAGTTGGAGTAGTAGTAGCAGTAAGAGCAATAGCTGTAGCTGTAGCAGTAGGAGTAGCAGTAGCGGTAGCAGTAGCAGTAGCAGTAGCAGTAGCAGTAGCAGTAAGAGCAGTAGCAGTAGCAGGAGCAGCAGCAGTAGTAGCAGTAGCAGTAGTAGCAGCAGCAGTAGTAGCAGTAGCAGTAAGAGTAGTAGTAGCAGTAAGAGAAGTAGCAGTAGCAGTAGCTATAGCAATACCAGTAGCAGTAGTACCAGCAGCAGGAGTAGCAGTAGTAGCAGTAGCAGTAGTAGTAGTTGCAGCAGCAGCAGTAGTAGCAGCAGCATCAGCAGTAACAGTAGCAGTAGAGTAACAATAGCAGTTCAGTAGCAGTCGCAGTAGCAGTGGCAGTCGCAGTAGCAGGAGTGGCAGTAGCAGTAGCAGTAGAAGTGGGACTAGTAGCAGCAGTAGTAACAGCAGCAGTAATAGTAGCAGCAGTAGTAGTAGTAGCAATAGTAGTAACAGCAGCAGTAGTTGCAGCAGGAATAACAGCAGCAGGAGCAGCAGCACTAGCAGCAGCAGCAGTAGCTGTAGTAGTAGCAGTAGCAGTAGCACCACTAGCAGCATCAGCAGCAACAGCAGTAACAGTAGCAGTCGCAGTAGCAGCAGCACTAGCAGTATGAGCAGTAGCAGTAGGAGTAGCAGTAAGAGCAGTAGCAGTTGGAATAGTAGTAGCAGTAAGAGCAATAGCTGTAGCTGTAGCAGTAGTAGCAGCAGTAGTATTAGCAGCAGTAGTAGTAGTAGCCGTAGCAGTAGTAGCAGCAGTAGGAGCAGTAGTAGTTGTAGCAGCAGTAGTTGTAGCAGCAGGAGTAGCAGCAGCCGGAGCAGCAGCAGCAGTAGTTGCAGCAGTAGTAGCAGCAGCATCAGCATCAGCAGCAACAACAGTAACAGTAGCAGTAGCACTAGCAGTAAGAGCAGTAGCAGTAGCAGTAAGAGCAATAGAAGTAGCTGTAGCAGTAGGAGTGGCAGTTGCATTAGTAGTAAGACTAGTAGCAGTAGCAGAAAGAGCAGTAGCAGTAGCAGCAACACTAGTAGCAGCAGCAGTAGTAGCAGCAGCAACAGTAGCAGACCCTGTAGTAGTAACAGTAAAAGTAGCAGCAGTAGTAGCAGTAGTAGTAGCAGTAACAGTAGCAGTAGCAGTAGCAGTAACAGTAGCAGTAGCAGTAGCACTAGCAGCAGCATCAGTAGCAGTAAGAGCAGCAGCAGTAGCAGTAAGAGCAGTAGCAGTAGCAGTGGCAGTAGCAGCCGTAGCAGTAGCAGTCGCAGTCGCTGTAGCAGTTGCAGTAGTAGTGGTTGTAGCAGCAGCATTAGAAGTAGTAGGAGTAGCATTAACAGTAGTAGTAGCAGTAGCAGTAGTAGCAGCATCAGTAGGAGTAGCAGCAGCAGGAGTAGCAGTAGTAGCAGTAGCAGTAGTAGTAGTTGCAGCAGCAGCAGCAGTAGCTGCAGCATATGCGGCAACAGTAGCAGTAGAGTAACAGTAGCAGTTCAGTAGCAGTCGCAGTAGCAGTGGCAGTGGCAGTCGCAGTCGCAGTATTAGGAGCAGTAGCAGTGGCAGTAGCAGTTGCAGTAGCAGTAGAAGTGGGACTAGTAGCAGCAGTAGTAACAGCAGTAATAGCAGCAGCACTAGTAGCAGCAGTAGTAGTAGCAGCAGTAGTAACAGCAGCAGTAGTTGCAGCAGGAATAACAGTAGCAGGAGCAGCAGCACTAGCAGCAGCAGCACTAGCTGTAGTAGTAGTAGCAGTAGCAGTAGCACCACCAGCAGCAACAGCAGCAACAGTAGCAGTAGCACTAGCAGCAGCACTAGCAGTAAGAGCAGTAGCAGTAAGAGCAGTAGCAGTAGGAGTAGCAGTAAGAGCAGTAGCAGTAGCTGTAGCAGTTAGAGTAGTAGTAGCAGTAAGAGCAATAGCTGTAGCTGTAGCAGTAGGAGTAGCAGTAGCGGTAGCAGTAGCAGTAGCAGTAAGAGCAGTAGCAGTAGCAGGAGCAGTAGTAGTAGTAGTAGTAGCAGCAGTAGTAGCAGCAGCAGTAGTAGCAGCAGCAGTAGTAGCAGTAGCAGTAGTAACAGTAGTAGCAGCAGCAGTTGTAGCAGCAGCAGTAGCAGCAGCAGCAGCAGTAGCAATAAGAGCAGTAGCGGGAGATGTAGAAGTAGCAGTAGCAGCAGCAGCGGTAGCAGTAGCTGCAGCAGTAGCAGTAGTAGCAGCAGCAAGAGTACCAGCAGCAGTAGTAGCAGCAGCAGTAGTAGCAGTAGCAGTAAGAGTAGTAGTAGTAGCAGTAAGAGAAGTAGCAGTAGCAGTAGCTGTAGCAATAGCAGTAGTTGTAGCTGTAGCTGTATCAGTAGGAGTAGCAGTAGCAGTAGAAGAAGAAGCAGTAGCAGCAGCAGTAGCAATAGCTGCCGCAGTAGCAGTGGCAGTGGCAGTCGCAGTCGCAGTGGTAGTGGCAGTAGCAGTGGTAGTGGCAGTAGCAGTGGCAGTAGCATTCGCAATAACTGTAGCAGTAGCAGTAGTAGTAGCAGTAGCAGTAGTAGCAGCAGTAGTAGTAGCAGCACCAGCAGTAGCAGTAGTAGCAGCAGTAGCAGTAAGAGCAGTAGCAGTAAGAGCAGTAGAGGTAGCAGTAACAGTAAGAGCAGTAGGAGTAGCAGGAGCCGCAGTAGTAGCTGCAGCAGTAGTAGCAGCAGAAGGAGCAGCAGTAGCAGTAGGAGTAGCAGTAGTAGCAGTAGTAGCAGTAGTAGCAGTAGTAGTAGCAGCAGTAGTAGTAGCAGCAGTAGTAGTAGCAGCAGTAGGAGCAGTAATAGTTGTAGCAGCAGTAGTTGTAGCAGCAGGAGTAGCAGCAGCCGGAGTAGCAGCAGCAGTAGTTGCAGCAGTAGTAGCAGTAGCAGTAGCAGTAAGAGCAATATCAGTAGCTGTAGCAGTAGGAGTGGCAGTTGCATTAGTAGTAAGACTAGTAGCAGTAGCAGTAAGAGCAGTAGCAGTAGCAGTAGCAGGAGCACCACGAGCAGTAGTAGCAGCAACACTAGTAGCAGCAGCAGTAGTAGCAGCAGCAGCAGTATCAGACCCTGTAGTAGTGACAGTAAAAGTAGCAGCAGCAGTAGTAGTAGCAGTAACAGTAGCAGTAGCAGTAACAGTAGCAGTAGCAGCAGCAGCAGTAGTAGCAGTAGCAGTAGTAACAGTAGTAGCAGCAGCAGTTGTAGCAGCAGCAGTAGCAGCAGCAGTAGCTGTAAGAGCAGTAGCGGGAGATGTAGCAGTAGCAGTAGCAGTAGCAGTAGCAGCTGCGGTAGCAGTAGCTGCAGCAGTAGCAGTAGTAGCAGCAGGAGTAGCAGCAACATCAGTAGTAGCAGTAGCAGTAGCAGTAAGAGTAGTAGTAGCAGTAAGAGAAGTAGCAGTAGCAGCAGCTATAGTAATAGCAGTAGTTGCAGTAGTAGCTGTATCAGTAGGAGTAGCAGGAGCAGCAGTAGTAGCAGCAGCAGTAGCAGTAGCAGCCGCAATAGCAGTGGCAGTCGCAGTCGCAGTGGTAGTGGCAGTAGCAGTGGCAGTAGCAGTAAGAGCAATAGCAAAAGCTGTAGCAGTAGGAGTGGCAGTTGCATTAGTAGTAAGACTAGTAGCAGTAACAGCAGTAGTAGTAGTAGCAGTAGCAGCAACACTACCAGTAAGAGCAGTAGCAGTAAGAGCAGTAGCAGTAAGAGCAGTAGCAGTAGGAGTAGCAGTAAGAGCAGTAGCAGTAGTTGTAGCAGTTGGAGTAGTAGTAGCAGTAAGAGCAATAGCTGTAGCTGTAGCAGTAGGAGTAGCAGTAGCGGTAGCAGTAGCAGTAGCAGTAGCAGTAAGAGCAGTAGCAGTAGCAGGAGCAGCAGCAGTAGTAGCAGTAGCAGTAGTAGCAGCAGCAGTAGTAGCAGTAGCAGTAAGAGTAGTAGTAGCAGTAAGAGAAGTAGCAGTAGCAGTAGCTATAGCAATACCAGTAGCAGTAGTACCAGCAGCAGGAGTAGCAGTAGTAGCAGTAGCAGCAGTAGTAGTTGCAGCAGCAGCAGTAGTAGCAGCAGCATCAGCAGTAACAGTAGCAGTAGAGTAACAATAGCAGTTCAGTAGCAGTCGCAGTAGCAGTCGCAGTAGCAGTGGCAGTCGCAGTAGCAGGAGTGGCAGTAGCAGTAGCAGTAGAAGTGGGACTAGTAGCAGCAGTAGTAACAGCAGCAGTACTAGTAGCAGCAGTAGTAGTAGTAGCAATAGTAGTAACAGCAGCAGTAGTTGCAGCAGGAATAACAGCAGCAGGAGCAGCAGCACTAGCAGCAGCAGCAGTAGCTGTAGTAGTAGCAGTAGCAGTAGCACCACTAGCAGCATCAGCAGCAACAGCAGTAACAGTAGCAGTCGCAGTAGCAGCAGCACTAGCAGTATGAGCAGTAGCAGTAGGAGTAGCAGTAAGAGCAGTAGCAGTTGGAGTAGTAGTAGCAGTAAGAGCAATAGCTGTAGCTGTAGCAGTAGTAGCAGCAGTAGTATTAGCAGCAGTAGTAGTAGCCGTAGCAGTAGTAGCAGCAGTAGGAGCAGTAGTAGTTGTAGCAGCAGTAGTTGTAGCAGCAGGAGTAGCAGCAGCCGGAGCAGCAGCAGCAGTAGTTGCAGCAGTAGTAGCAGCAGCATCAGCATCAGCAGCAACAACAGTAACAGTAGCAGTAGCACTAGCAGTAAGAGCAGTAGCAGTAGCAGTAAGAGCAATAGAAGTAGCTGTAGCAGTAGGAGTGGCAGTTGCATTAGTAGTAAGACTAGTAGCAGTAGCAGAAAGAGCAGTAGCAGTAGCAGGAGCA